>CABHPP010127427.1:0-46623 GCA_902168425.1 Peromyscus attwateri | reverse complement strand
CTCTTCTTCTTCTTCTTCTTCTTCTTCTTCTTCTTCTTCTTCTTCTTCTTCTTCTTCTTCTTCTTCTTCTTCTTTCTCCTCCTCCTCCTTCTTCTTCTTTTTTGCCAAGTTTAAGAGTCGAAAGTGTGAAGAATTCAATAGGCTTTCCCTCTGCCTGTTAGAGAATATTTCTAACACCCTTCCGCATTCAAGTCTGGCAACAGGGTGTTCAGCCAATTATTGAAGCCATAACCAGCCCCTTGGAATTACTGGCTCAGTCAGTTTCCCTCTTTCCTAATAACATGGCAATTCTGATTTCCAGGTTTCTCAGAGATGGAGACAGTATCTCTTTTTGACAACCAGTCTGTTACAATCCTAGTTTTGCTTTTCTTGTTGCTGTGCTTTAAAAAACAAAAACAAAAACAAAACAAAATTGACAAAAGCAACCTAAGGAGGAAAAGATTTATTTTAGCCTACAGTTCAAGGGTCCTTCATGGTAGGTAGCCAGGCCATCAGGACCTTGAAGCAGCAGTCACATCGCACCTACAATCAGGAAGCAGAGAAGGCCGGATGTAAACTACTACCCGGTTCTTTTTCTCCGTGTAGATGGTTAAGGACCACGGCCAGGGAACAGTGCCACTCACATTGAATAGGTCTTCCCACCTCAATTAGACCCATCTCCCATGTTATTCTAGGTCCTGTCAGTTGAAAATTTATACTAACTGTCACACATTCCCTGCTTATGGAATGAACTCACTTGTAGATCTTGCTCTTTCCCAGACCTTGAAGTCACAAGAAGGAAAAGTACAAGAATCACACACCAAAAGCTCTGTTTGAGACCTGGTCAGCCAACACTCTCTTGATCTAGACACTGGGCTGCTTCTCTCAATCTTGTGCCTCACCTTGCTTTGCATTAGCCCTGTTCTGGTAAGGTTTGGCTTGTTATCTCAAGAAGTTCAGTCCCTGGCTCTTGGATATTTACATGGGAGAAAACAGGAACAGCACACGGGTCGTGGATACAACTTGTGAGCATCTGAATATGAACAAAAAAGTCTGATTCTTCCTTCTATGTCTGGATTCCTTTCAAAGGGGGACCTTTTTCCACCTACATTTGCCTCAAAGTAGGAACAGCTTCTGTGCTCTGGCTCCTCTTAGTAGAGTTCAGCATTTTAACCTTGTTACATTTCAGTGGACAGTGGTCTCCAAAGCAAGAAAAGGAACAGGGACTCTCTTCTTCAATGACCCAACAGTCAATCAATAAGCAAACTACAAGGCCACTCCTAAAAGCATAGAATTACATGTGTGCTAGACACAAGGATCAAGAGAAGGTACAAGACAAGGATATTTGCTAATGGTAAGTTAGCTATGAACACATCTATGTAACCACAAGCTAAGACACTGAGCATGTAACTGGGGATACCTGGTATTCAGAATCTAGGGATTTTAATTTCCTAACTCGGCATCTTCCAGAAATGATCTTTAAAGTGTGGTCTGAACTATGGAGAGAATGAAAAAGAATGTGAATAAAGGAATAAAGTTCCTATTTCATAAGGTCAAGTTGTGTGGCACCACATACATCCACTCACTCCAGAAGGGAAGCCCACAACAGACCAAAGTTAGAATTGCACCAAAGTCCAACTTGGTGAGACAATGAGTTTTTATTGGAGCTACTAACAGGTAGGTGTAGGGGTGCCGGGATTACTCACAGGAGCAGGGATGACTCAAAAGAGTTGATGTTTCACCCAAAAGGCAGCCCAGGTAAAGACTAATTAAGCTAATTAAACTGCAGCCTGGGAGTGACTTACAGGCACCTCCACACATCTTCCCTGAAGCTGGGTGCTCAGGCTCATACCCGGGGTTGTTTATCCTTTTATAAAGCCTTCCTGAATCTTTTAAGTTTTCATTTGTCTAGACATTAAAGTCTCATAAGCCTCTTCATCCCATTCTGAGGGGAATATTTCAATTTGCAGGGAACTACCACATAGGTCATAGGGTCTCCTGCTACTTCAAGATCTTTTACTAGAATAATAACCACTGAGGTTGGGTTTTTTTTTTCCCATGACACAGGTATGTAGATTTTGGTTTCCCATATCTAAATAGTAAATACTAAAAAGACCCTTTTTAAAGACTAGTAAGGGGCATTTATTTCACTCTCTGTCTCTGCAGGTATTCCATGCTTTTCTGATCCATTATCCTTCTACAATTTTGGGGTCCTCTGTTCTCCACGGTTCATGACTCCCAACTCCCTCACCTCCTGAGGCTTGCATTTGGCTACATCCCTGTCTCATAACAAGAAGCTGAGATCACAGAAACGTGGTGTTTTTCCCACTGTGCATTGAATTCTCTCTAGAACTGTGTAGGAAGGAGGGGAAATGAAGGGAGCCGGGGTCTGAAGATAGAGACAGAAAATCCAACACAAATTCTGTCTCTTCTGTTAAACACAACACCGTCCATCACTTCTGAGGCCAAATGTCAGGAGGGAGGTGAGAAAACACCTTGATTTCTAATTTTCCCATCACACCACCACAATCAATACAGAGAGCTCCTGTGACCTCTGGATGTGGGAAGTCCTCCCACGAGCAAACGTCAGTCAGTTCCACAGCTGACAGCAGAGGGTTTCCTCTGCCTCAATTCAGTGCTCCCCTCTCTACATGAAGGCGCTAGCAGAGCCCCGAGGCTGCAGCTTAGCCCTAAGACATCCCCTCCCTCCTGTGACTCCAGATGCCAGTCACCTGTCCATGTTGCTTCACCTGTCTCTGATTGGCCAACAGGCCACCAGTCCCACAAGCCACTGTTTGAGTTTGGTTAATTTGTTTGCATTGCTCACAGAACTCTGCAGAACACTAACCCTTCCTGGCTTATTTCAGAGGGCACAAATGGAGAGATATACAGGCTGAGGGACCGGAGAAGGGGCATGGAGGTTCTGTGTCTTCCCCAAGCATGCCACCCTCTAGGAACCTCCGTGTATTCAGCTCTCTGGCAGGTCTCTTTACACGGTCCTTTGGAGTTTTCCTGGGAATGCCACTGTTGTGTCACAATTCCTAATAGAGTGGAAAGACAGCAAAGCCTGTCTATACAGACCCCTTTGGGACTCTCTACGTAGCATCCCTTCCTCCAGGGCAGAAGGCAGTATGCTCTGGAATGAGGCAGGTTTCGTGACCTACTGTGCACCGGGGCACTTCATGTACAGATACACTCGGTCGCTGGTGAAATGCAGATCAGAACCACAGTGAGACAATACTTCACAGTCACTGGGATGCCCCAAAGAATAAAAGCGACAAGTGTTTGCAAAGGCATTCACAAATTAGAGCCCTCATTCATTACCGCTGGAATTCAAAATCAGTGCCTTCCCTTTGGCAGGCAATCCAACAGTTCCTCAAGGTGCTAACTGTAGAGTGATCAAGTCATGACCCAGCCATTCTGTTCTTGATCAACTGAAACATGTTCATAGTCCTGTTACTTATGCCATTAAAAGGTAGAAAGAACCAAAGTTGTTAAATAACACCCCGATATGTAGGTGTATCATATCACCAACCCACTGGATGAATGAATAAACAGAATGCAGCCCAGCTATGCAATGGAATATTATTTGTCCCTGGAAAGAACATTGGCATAGAGTGGGCCCTGGACGGTGACTGTGTGACACTTTCTTGAGTCAGGGCAATAGGGACAATTGGATGCTGTGTCCGCCTACTTCTTCCTCCCTCTGTTTCTCCCACAGGCGATTGTGGAGAACCATGAGCCACCACACTGGATTGGCAACATGACTCAGTAGGTAGAAGTCCTTCCCACACTAGCCTGAAAACCTGCATTTGATCCCTGGAGGAGTGAAAGAGAGTGTAGGCCTGAGAAGCTAATAGACCTAATACCCACAATGCACAGGGAGAGAGAAGAGTTGGGGCTAAAGCGAGTGATTCTGCTTTGTAACCGCCTAAGTGCTGATGACCAGAAAATTTTAACTGAGCTGAATGATTCCACAACAAATTCCTACTCTCCATCCCACAGCTGGGTTCTGAATGCTTCTTGACAATCATTCTCCTAATCACCGCACGATTCCCTTCCCATCCCCTCTGCAGCTGTTAGAAGCCTCCCCACTTCCATCCTGCCCTCCTGTCTCTTCGCGGAGGATGTTGTCTCTGGCGTGAGGGGGACACCACAGCCTGCAATCAGCATCAGTACCTTACTCCAGCTCAAAACCCATTTCTTCTGCCCCGACTCAGGTCAGTCACCCTTTCTCTTGTTTTCTCTCAGGGAAGGTCCTGATGAAGACCCCCATGAATCACCCCTCCACTCTTGTTCATTAATATACATATCTCCTATTCAAATCCCAGTACCCCATCCCTATCAGCTGGGCAACCTTGCTAAAGCATAAACTCTGTTTGGGGCTAGGGAGATGGCTCAGAGTAGAAAGAGTTTTCTGCACACGCATAAGGACACGGGGTCAGATCCCTAGCACTTATGTAAAAGCTGGGTGTGGTGGCATATGCATGTAACTTCAGTGTTTGGTATGGAAAGAAAGGTGGATCCTGGGGACTGTTGAAATGGTGAGCTCCACATTCAATGGTGGACCCAGTGTGTTTAGATGAACACTAGAAAGAGGGCACCCAACAGCAACCTTCATCCTCTACACATGCCCCCAGTGTGAGTGCACCTGCACATGGGTGAGTGCATACACACACACACACACACACACACACCCTCTTTTTCATTGTTACTAAAATAGGCTAAGAGTACCTATGTCATAAGATCGTCATAAGGACATCATCTCTGTCGTCTGTGTTGTAGGCTTGAAATATTTCACAATGAAATTTGGAGGCAGGGAAGACAATTCCAAAGCTACTGGCTCTGAATTAATAATTATGTCTTAAATAGCTACCACACCAAGCACCGAGGATTGCACAGTAGACAGAAAACTTTGCCTACCTTCATGGAGTTTGAGGTCTAGTTGGGGAGACCACAACCAACATGTGAGTCGTAAACTACGTATTTAATTATGCATGGAAAGAGAGGTTATGGAGAAAATGGCAGGAGTGTATAACAAGTGGGACCTGAGAGTGGGGGCACTTTCCTGTAAAAGTGGCAATTAAGGTGGTACCTAGAGTCAGGCAGAGGTTAGAGCATCAGGGGAGTGGTGAGTCACTAGCCTTCAGAGGAAGTGAGTCAAGACTCATACGTCTGGAATGCACAAAGCAAGGGGAAATCAGCAGGGACTGGTCATCCGGAAGCTGTGATGGAGAGATGTGGTCCCATGAATGCAGTGGGAGGCAGTTATAGTCACTCACAGCGGATTCTGGGGCAACAGAAAGGATGTAGAAGCCAAGAGCATTGCTTAGGGTAAGAAGCAGATGTGTGGTGGTGACTAGAGGTCACAGCTCTACTCCATCCTGTGAAGAGAGATAGCAACCAGTTTCTGGAACAGCCAGGGGCCCAGGCCCAGGACTCAACCAGGAAGATCCAAGCAGGAAAAGCTCTTCTGTTTAAGTGACAATAAAGCACCCTGGGATGACTCGGCCTTTTGCCCCAAAGCCTCTCCCACATCCACATCAAAATGCATGGACATCTAGTGAACAAGCCGTGCTACCCACCCAATGATTTTGTGTTCTTTTTCATTTCTTTCAGTGTTGTCTCTAAATTCCCATCCATCATTTAGTCCTCACCCAATCCGACTTTGACCCTTCTTATTCATTTATTTGTATGTATTTATTTTTCCCTATGCTGCTCAAGGTAGTCTCAAACTCCTACGCTCACGTGATTGTACCCCTTTAACCTCCCAGGTGACTGGAATCACAGACACGTGCCTCCATACCCAGCTTGATTACTGCCACTGCACTGGAAAGACTTTGCCTACAGCCTTCTTGCGGCTCATTCCTTTCAACTCTTTTCCTACCTGGCCTCTCTGTCTCTCCAAACCCGTTGGCCACAGTGGTCGTCCTGAGAAGGTTTCATCGACTCCATACACCAGTTTTCCCTCTGTCTCCCTCACCTTCCCTCTTCCCAGTCCCTGTATGGGTTTCTCTTCCCATGCCCATTCCTGGGATTCCTAGAACCCTCTTGGCCAGTGGTTCTCAACCTATGGGTTGTGACCGCTATGGAGTGGAAAGACCCTTTCATTAGGATTGCATATCATATATCCTGCATTATCAGACATTACAATTCATAACAGTAGCAAGATTACAGTTACGAAGTAGCAACAAAGTAATTCTATGGTTGGGTGTCACCACAACATGAGGAATTGTATTAAAGGGTCACAGCATTAGGAAGGTTAAGACCCACTGCTCTAGGCCCTTCTTTCTCTCCCCATGCCTGCTCTTAAGAAGTCTCAACCATCCCTGTGCTTTCTGCTTCCTTCTCTCCCCAGACTCCACACCAATGTATTTGATACAATTGTGTGGTTATTACAAACAAACTTGTGTTCCCCAAGAGACTTGAGGGAGTCATTACCTCTCATACCTGTGAATGGGTCCTGATTTGGCAACAGGATCATTATGGATGTGATCGCTTTGTCATTCTGAATTAAAGAAGGCCTGTAAGTCCAGGGGCTGCTGTACTTTTAAGAACAGACATATCTGACAGCATGTGACCCACTCCAGTAATGAGAGCAGAGACCAGACAGAACTGTACACAGCTAAGGAATGTCCAAGACTGCCGGCAACCTCAGAAGCTGAGAGGAAATCACCGACCAGCTAGTGTGCAAGCACCTCCGGAGGGAGCACAGCCCTGCTGACACTAGGGCACCAGACTTCTGGTGCACCCAAATGCTGAGGAAATGGATTTCTATCGTTCCGAGCCACTGAAGTTCGTTGGCACTGGTTTCAGCTGCTCTAAAGCGAACGTTCTACATCTGCACTATCCAGTAGGAAGCCTCGGGGCACAGGTGACTGCTGAGCAGAACTAGTGTGAAGAAGAATTGCATTTCGGGTTTTCTATCTTTTCATTAACTTAAGTTTAAGTAGCAACCCGAGACTGGTGACCTACCATATTGTACAGCCTACAAGTGCCTGTGGGGTGGGTCCTCGGGGAGATCTTATTCACAACTCAGACTTGGAATATTCACACTAGAGGTCCTCCCCTCAAAGCTTACCCTCAAGAAAGATGTCTATTCTATCAAGTGCTGCAGCTCAAAATTACAGGCATCCTCCTTCAATCCCCTCTTCAGCGTATTACCAGGTCCTCTTCCTAAGTGTGTCTATCATTTCCTGTTCCCTGAAGCTCTTCCTGAGCTGGCCTTGGTTCCTTCCTCATGACTCCCAGACATACCCCACTGGGTCTCTACACCCATTCTTTTTTAAATATATATATATTTAATATATATTTAAATATATATTATGTATGCAGTTTTCTGCTTGCATGTATGCCTGAAGGCCAGAAGAGGGCACCAGATCTCATTACAGACGGTTGTGAGCCACCATGTGGGTGCTGGGAATTGAACTCAGGACCTCTGGATGAGCAGCCAGTGCTCTTAACCTCTGAGCCATCTCTCCAGCCCCCCACTCCCTCTTTCATCATTCGCTGTTCAGCTCTTCACTCAACACTTCTGGCTGACTCTAGTCACCTCTCAATACTCACAAGGGGTTAATTTTAGGATCCCGTGAAGGTGCCAAAACCCCTGAAGTAAAGCCATGTACCATTTGTAAATAGCCTAGACACCTTCTTCTGTGTACTTTAAATGGTCTCTAGATTACTCATGGGACCTGATTAAAACTAAATACTACCTAAGTAGTCCTGAGATACTGTAGCGGTTAGAGGATGATAACAAGTTACAAATAGGTCTGGGCGCCAGGTAGACACAACTTTTTCTAACGGTTTTTATGTGTTGGCAGTGGACTCTGAAGATACAGACAGAATGCAGAATAGAGAATGCAGACAGATACAAAGAGTCAGCCCGCACTTTGACTTCCCCTAGTTGAAACCTTAAAACATTATAACCTCTTTTGTGTACTCTTACCCTGCCTGACGTGTCCTCCTGCCGGGGGCCTGGAGCTGAAATAAAGCCTTCTGTCTCCTCTGTCTTGCCATGACAGTCCACAGTTTCTGTTTGGTACACAGTCAGTACCCAGTAATTATCTCATGAATAAATGAGTGAATGAATGAGTGAATGAATGAATGAATGAATGAATGAATGATCAGAACAAAAACAGTATGGATTGCTAACAGTAGTAACCCACACCATGGGTTAGGGTAATCGTTAACATTGTTGCTAATGATGGATACTAGAAAAGATAACAAAAATATAATAAATTAAAATTTTGCTGGGGTAACACCCAAGTGCTACTAATTACAGTTATTTGTGTGAAGTCTTACTTTAATGCCTAATTACCATACAGTGCAAGTAAGGATTGTGTATATCATTAAATGCGGTGGATCCACTCAGTTGAGTTTATTTCATTATAAAAGTGAATTACACATATGCTTAGACTAGTAAATTATGGTTGATGTCTGCTGTCTGTTCCCGACCTTGAAAAACTCACATTCCTAAACTTGCCTTCTTTCACACCCCAGTAATTTTGATTTTCTTGTCCCCTTTTGTGACCTAGGCAACAGGAAGGGGGTGGTCAGAAAGGTTAAATTAATTTAGTCAAGGTCTCAATGGTAGTAAATCATGACTTTTGAAGGAGGTCCTTTGGCCCAAGAACTTACACTTTTCCCTAGACTTAGCGTATTCCTAATGACACATGGTCACCAGGAAAGCCTCTGGTCATGAAGAGGTTCTAGGCTTGAACGGATCAGACAAGACAGGGAGGTAGTGACAAACAGTAGCTGTAGAGTCTCTTCCAAAAGCAAGACCCATTAGAGTCTGATCCCTTGACCCCTCTCCTCTCCTCCCCCTCCTTCCCTCCTTCTCTCTCTCCCCCCTCACCCCTCCCATGCTAGTCAGCCCAGCACTGGCGCTCAGTCAACTCCCGGCTGAGCTCAGCCTTCTCCCCATCCCCACTGAGGTGCTAGACTTTTGAGGGAAGCTGTCTCCGACCCTTCAGACCAAACTAGCTCATCAGCCAACCAAATACCACATGTGACCTCAGTCAATGCCACATGGCAGAGTATAATTGAGCAGCTGAGCCTGACCTGAATTCCTCACCCACAAAATCGTGAGGCATAAAAATGGCTGGTGTTGCAAGTTTGGAATTTGAGAGATAGCTAGCCAGCGATAGGCGGCATGCCACAGTCCATTTTACAGAGTATCTCACTTAGGAGTGCCGAACAAAGAGCCAAGGGCCAAGCTAATAAACCACAGTAATTAACGAAACAAGCTCCCTTCTCTTTCCTATGGCAATCCCCACACAGAGACAATGACGGCAATTTTGAATTTCCGGCAAATAGCCTATCTGTGGACCTACGTGAAATGACAGCCATAAAATAATTTTCCCTTTGCAATTTATAAGCCCTGACAGAAAGGAGCTGTCTGCGAGAAGCCAGCCAGAAAACCCTTGGACAGACATTTCATTGATAATTTTCCCATTTCCGTTTTTGACATGCAGAACCTTTCACTGTTCGAGTCAACTTTGAAAGGAAACAAGATAGTATCTATTTCCTCCGCATCCTTCCACGCAGTTCACAGCACCCAGACAGCCAGGTTCATTTCCCTGGAGAATCGTTGTCATTCAAGCTCACCTTCTGGTGATGCTAAGACAAAATGGCATTTTCTATAGCTCCATCTAGCAGTGCCGGCCAGGAATGCAAAACAGCTAGGGGGAGGGATGGAGAGGAGATGCCTGTCACCTCGGTGGGCCAGTTACCCAAACTGCGTAGCAGCACAAACGCTGCAGCTGTCTGCAGCGGCACCGCGGTATTTCTGACAAGGCAGATCATGCTGATGATGTAAGACTCTTTTCTTAAACGTTGAAATGTGAGAAGGTGAAAACACGGCGCTGTTGGAAGATGTCTTTCCTTGTTTGGGGAACCAGATTCACAAATGACTAGGTTACCCACAGTTCTGGGTTCCCTGGGCTCTTTGGAAAATCCACATTTCTGTGGAGTTCTTCATCGAACCCTGCAGTTGGCTCCCTACGCTCTTGACTATCTCACCGGTCTGCTATGCAAGTCACTGAACAGGGAAAATGACTCAGGGCTCTGAAGAAAATCTAATTCATTGAACTAAACCTTGGAAAAGAACCTAAATGAGTCATTGTATCCTTCCCCCTGCCTCTGGGCAGCACCACACCTAGATCATCGGAGCCAAAGGAGAGGTAATCACATATTTTAATAAAGCAGTCAGAGAGGAATCATGAACAATATTACAAAATCCCACTTCTATATATAACTACGTCCAAAAGAACCAACAAAGACATTACAGAGTTGGACCCAAGACACTAACGACAGAGCCAGGAGCCTGGCTCCCAGAGTGCTTTTGTGCAAAGTTCTGAAAAGGTGGCCCTTCCAAGCAAAGGAGCCAGGGAAAGCCGTTCCCTGGGGGAAGCAGCTGCCCTAAGCCAGTGTGTGGCTTGTGAAAGAACAGATGGGTCCGATGGTCGACCCACTCGTTCTGCCTTCCACACCTCAGAGGACAAATTGCAGGACCACATGAGAGACCTGGGAAGAGGGTGAAAAAATGATACAGGAAACTTCTGCCTCATTGTGGATTTTTGCTTTGTTTTTTAATCTATCTTTTTCCTCTCTTTGTACCCGTTGTTTGTTACTGTGGACACTAGGGAAAACCGATTTTTTTTTTTAATTTAATCTGCCACCCATCACTAATAAACCTACAGCGGACAGGTAATATATCTTTATACCTCCAGACACTTGGCAGGTGCTCAATAACCATTCACTGGCAGATTGAGTGACTTTTGGAGAGAATGAACACAGCCCTAGACCACCAACTCCTAATGTTTCCCTCCCTTTAAAATGAAAAGAAGATGGTGACCTCATCTCCGCTGAGGGGAAGCAACTGACCAGCGAACTCATTGGTCTTTGGAGCAGAATCCCATGTTGATAAAAAGAAATTCTGAAAGCATGGGGCTCCTGGTTATGGGATCAGAGTCCCAAGCTGGGACCATCACTCTGACCTTACTTCCTGTCTGGCCACCTTCTCTAACTAAAGAGCACAAGAGACTGACCATTAAGAAGAGAAGCATTCATTCTTGTCCCTAAGAGTACTCTGACCCTCAGCAAAGGGACTGCCACTCTTTCTTCTTAGGGAGAAGACTGGATCACCAGAGTCATTTACCCAGGACACAACTTCCTTGCCTGTATCCTATTGGTACCTGGTACCTTCAGCAATCTGATTGGCCAGAAACAGGCACCTATTATTTTGTTATGAGAGGCTATTCTTACCATGGCCAAGGTCAGAAAGTTGCAAGTCCAAAGGCCAGCTTATTTACCCTGTATTTGCGTCTGTTGTTAATATTTGAATGTTGTCACAATGAAGATGGATCACATATGAAAAGTCCCAACAAAATTAATAGAACTGGGAGGCTAAGAAGGAGGGGATTGTACGTGTATACCTGATAACAAGAAGTATCACACAGAGCTGGGGTATGCCCAAAAGGTAGAGTGCTTACCTCGAATTCATGAAGCTCTGAATCCAATTCCCAGAACCGTGAAGAAGGGGGAGCCAGAAGAAGAGAAGGCCACCGGAACCACAACCTTGCACAGAGGCCACCACACCCTCACATAGAAGATGTTTTTTTCAGCGACATCCGCCAAACGGCCTATTCCACCTTGAACAACTGCTACCCTGGCAATTGATTTAAGGGTCAATGGTTGTTAGTTCAAAATGTAGTCCTGGTCATCTTGCCCTCAATCCACCTTCTCTCAACCTCCTTGTATAGGAACAAGGTCTACTATGGCACCTGTATTTCCATGGCAATGTCCATTCCTGAAAAAGTAATCTATTATTTTGAGAGATCATTTTCCATTTGGTGTTTAGGTTGATATGCTTAATGGCATGGTTTTTTAAAAATATGAAATATCTAGTAGTCATACAAAGAAAGCTTTGCAGCTATCAGGTCTGGGGAGAGGAAGGAATGGGGAGACTTCCTCACAGGGATGGGTTATTTTCCAGGACAATGAAGAAGTGTTATGGAACTGTGTAACAGACACAGCAATACAACACTGTGACTATGCTACAGTCATGGAAACCCCACCAATGAGTGGCTCACTTCAAAATGGTTGCTATTCTATAATTTCACCTTTATTAGTTTTTAGACAGGGCTTGCTATGCAGCTTAGGCTACCCTTGATCTCTTGTTCCTCCTGCCTCGGCCTCCCATTAAGTCTTTGTAAGAAAAAACATTTTTTTTAAAGAGATTTATTTATTTATTATGTATACAATGCTCTGCCTGCGTGTACACCTGCAGGCCAGAAGAGGGCACCAGATCTCATTCTAGATGGTTGTGAGCCACCATGTGGTTGCTGGGAATTGAACTCAGGACCTCAGGAAGAACAGCCAGTGCTCTTAACCTCTGAGCCATCTCTCCAGCCCAAGAAAAAACATTTTTTAAATTGAAGGCTTCAACTACTGGATTTCTGGGTTCCCTTGAGAAATCGGAAGAGCTGCAGAGCCAACCTCACCTCATGGTGTGGCAGCCAGCCTTCAGCCGGTGTTGAGCAACAGCCATCTGCTGCGGAAGGGGCATTTGCTGTTCCTGTTGCCTTTCACCTCTGGAGTTCCTGGCTCCTGTTCCACCCACAAGGAAGCCACTAATTTACTTCAGAGAAGGAGCAAAGTCTCCACAGAGCTGCTGTCTTTGGAAGAATGGAAGGCAAAAATCACAGATCAAGATTTGAGACTAGCCAATGCAAAAAAACGAAGACACAAAGGCCAGGAGGCCTGAAGACTGGGATCAGAGAATCGCAGACACGGTAGGAGCCCCGTGGGTTCCTATTTGAGTGCCTGGGGCAGCACCTTCCTCACCTTCCAGCCCGCTCCATCCTCTCATCAGCCTCTGTTTCCCATTTCAGGTCTTCCTACATCCTGACTTACTGTGTGTAAGATTGCTTAGGGCATTCTCACCAAGTCATCTCAAGATGGCTGAAACAACAGAAATCTATTGCTGGAGGCTGGGAGTCTAAGATGAAGGTGCCTTCAGGGCCGTGTGCCCTCCAAAGGTTCTCAGAATGCAGCCTTCCCAGGTCCCTCAGCTTTTGGTTCATCAGGTAGCTGTGCTTTCACCTGTGGCGTGGCCTCGGCCTCCATCTTCCTGTGGCTTCCTTCTGTCTGTCCCGGTGTCTCAAATCTCTCTCTCCTGTTTCTCCTAAGGACACAAATCACTGGGTTTTTAAGGCCTACCCTAACCCCAAAATGATCTCTTGAAGAGACCTTTAATTAAATCTGTAAAAGTTGTTTTCAAATAAAATCATATTCACAGGCAGATACCAGAACACAGACATACTTTGTGGAGACATAATTCATTCCATTCTCCTATGATAATTATTTGCTGTTCACATTCATGTGTGACTTGTGGTGTGTTGAGTAGAGACTTTGCCATTGGATTCCATGCTGGCTCCCCATAAACAAGGCCTGGCACACGGGTGCTCAATAAATACTCCCAAGTGAAGAATGAGACTATGTACTTAGAAGCATGTTTGGTTCAAGTCAGCCAACAACTGATTCAACCAAAAGGCACAATGATAGCAATCCAGGACAGATAAGGCAAAGATGAATATCAGTGTACCCAGGAATGAAACTGCTGTGTATTTATTGTCTGCAAATGGAAACATTCCCTTTTGGAAGGAGGAGGGAAGCTCCGTAAGAATCAGGAAACTAACAAAACTCAGAAGCCTCACTAAAGAGACAGGATTCTCAAGTCCCACCCCCAAGATTTGACATGTATTGGGGACAATTATTGAGAGGGAGGAGAGTCTTCAATAATTCCCTGGAAGTTGAACAGGGAACCTCAAATCTGAAGTCTCATGAGTCATCACTCATGCCAAAGAAGGCTTTTTGATGCTGCTCATGCTCCCGGAAGTAATTGTAATAAACTCCTTGTGATCTCTGACTGGTTCTGAGTTCATTGCCCTTTGCCAGCAATTGGTTCAGAGGCCAGAAGGTGACTCTCTTGTGCTCCCTTTGGTGTATGTATTGACTCCTTTAGTTTATAATCAGTGTCCTATCTTAAGGGGATGGAGGCTTGTTCATATCTCTTTGGGAAAAGTCACATAGCGCATTTTACCAATCATGTATAAAGGCACCAGGCAGTATGAGGAGCGGCCTGGCATGCTTAAGAGTTTTGTATTAATGAAGATTTCCTGACATGACAGTTCAATGGCATACACCTAATCTTCAGTGAAGGCAGATTCTGGACCAAGGAAGAGCTTGAAAACTTTAGAAGGAGTTAAACTTGTCATGAATTCCTGCTGGGGTGATGACAGTGTCTGCTGCAATCCCAGCTCAGGCTTCTGTGTTCTTGGAGCCATGGTCAACTAATCACCTACTTCAGAATCACCTAGGGGTTTCTGAATTAGAGATGCGCACTCATGGGCCTTACATCCAAACCAAAATCCCAGGGATTCCTTCTCAAATCTTTGAAGTGAGATCCCACAAAAGTCTATTTAATAATTTAGTAAGGGGTGCAATGGAAATACAGACTCAGGAATACAGAACAAGGCACCACTGCTAGTCCAGCTTCAGTTGTCTTGTCGTTCTATCCAGGGGCAATGATGACCAAATGCAAGCGACGCTCTTCTCTGCTTGCTCCTCTCTGACCACCAAAGGGAGTGCACGACCCCTCCCTCTCAGATCTAAAGCAGTTGTGGACAAAACCACACCCTGGGGCTTCTTAGCCTGAAGCCATTGGCTGAAGGGAGCAAATTCCCACAACAAATCTTCCTGTGTTTGCCAAACTCTTCTCAGAACCTCCAACATTCTGATCTCTGAGAACATTAAAGCTTGGAGACTGAAGAAACCCAATTTCTTCTTAAGGTAAGAAGTAGAATTCTGCTCTTCCTCAACTGAGAGCATCTCACAGTACTGGCTATTGGCAATAGCCACTGTCCTCAGCTGAGGCAGGTAAGTGGCAGGCATGCCCCAGTGTCTTCTTCCCTGCTCTCTTTCTCACACTCTCACCAGAGTTAAAACATAGCAAGAATGGCACAATTTCTGCCTTTGATGGTTTCTCCATTGTCAAAACTTGATCGCCTACCATTGATCGTCTACCCAACATCCATCTCTTCTTTGTTTTATAGTGATTTCATGCAGTTGGTGAGGAGAAAAATGTGTTCATAGAAGGGTGAACCCTACTAACTACTTTCAGGAACTAACTGTGATTGATCCCAAGTCAGTCGTCATCATGCTACCTGCCAGCAACTGGTCCACTGCTCTCTAATGAGACATGAAGGGCACCTACTGAGAACATCTAGGGAAAATTCTCTAACACAGAGAGCACCTCCCCCACACCGTTGCTACTGGTTTAGATGCCTCCCATTGCCTGCATAATACCACTTAGGTTCTGTAAAGAACCTGAAGAAGACTCTTAGTTATTTTGATTTTTCACTTTACCTCATTGGTGAAGGAGGAGATTCTGTTCTGGGCCAAGGTGGTGGCTGAACCCTCAGATCTAATTCTAAATGAGTGAGATTGATAACAGCTTGTTAGATGTATACACTCATAGTCTCAGCAAAAAGAACCATTCCCCAGAGGAAGGCATGTAAGAGGTATGGTCTGGAAGAATGAAAGAGGGGCTGCAGGTGGCTGGTTTTGTAGCACCAAGAAGGAGGTATGCCTCTGGTGCCAAGAGGAGAATGAGGTTCTCTTTTGGATAAGCCCATGGTCTAATAAGGAACTGGAACGTTCCTTACTCAAGGATCAGCAGTAGCAGTCCCTGCCCCCATAGTAATGTGGACTGCTCTGTTGGAAGAGTTTATACATGAAGCAGAGCAGGAAGGAGCATCTTACTTTGCCTCTCTGTTTTAGATGTCAAGGCAGCAGATAATATTGGATCTTCATTGGAGACCTTCCACCACAAAGATGTGCATTCTTAGAGAGCTCAGATTCACTTTGAAACGACAGCGTGCCAATCAAGCCCAACAATTTCATTTCTGCTTGAGAATCTCTCCCACTATGCTCCCCTACCACCCTCTACGCCTACATTCACAACACTTCCAGTGACTGGGGAGAGGCGCAATGGTAAAGGCTTGAGAAGCTCCATCTTCCAGGTGGATGCTCTGGCCTCAATCTTGTGCATCCCAGTAGATAGAGGCAGAGTGTAGCTCCTGGTATCCATAGGTACAGCCTCAATGGCATCCCTTTACATTGGCTTTTTCTTGGTCAGTATCTCATGCTTTCTAGTCATTCACTTCTGCTCCTGAAGTCATCTGAGGCCTTGGTTTTTATGGAAAGCCAAAAGAAAGCAAAGTTTCTATGTGGAGTAACAATCCTATGAGGACATGACCATCTTGTGGGTTTGAGAGAACAAAGCTGAGGATGAAAACAGATAAGCTGAATATGGTGATAACAGAGCATGAGGGTATTTGGGCGGGTGCGGGGGTTGGGGACAGAGTCCCTTGTGAAAACCCTGAGTGTCTTCTTCCTTCATTCATGATGGGCCTCCATGCCGTCTTTTAGGAGACTTTCTCTGAATCATCCTAAGTTATCTTGATGATGGTCCAGGACCTCCACATTAGTCGTAAAAAGGAGTCTTAAGCTCAAGCAGGAGGTATCAGTGGTTGTGGTCATTTATTGCATTGGAATCTTGCAGAGGAACACTATAGACGTCTTGCTGGTGCATCACCTGTCAAAGCCACCCTGGAGTCACAACATGTGATGAGTGAAATCATCTCATCTTTGGCCATTCTTTCCCCCATCTTCCTGTCTCCAGCTGCCACCTGAATTTCACTAACATAATCATAGATACAGAATTGTGAGGCAAATTCTTTTTCATAGCTGTAGAAGGACAATTACAGCCCCTAACAAAGAAGTTCCTTTTTACCACAGCCTTTTAGAAATCAACCACATTCAAGTGTCCCAGTGGTGTGTCAGCTACTGCCATGCAATTGTCATGTGAGATCTTGATATAAAATATGTAAAATGAGGACTGATATTTAGAGACTGAAAATGCAGCTCCCAGCTACTCTCTGAGCTCAGACAAAGAAAAGAAACAAAGAAGGCATCAGAGACTTTTTTTTTTCTAATTGGACAATACTAATAGTTGTTTAAAGAGAAATCTTCACAAATGTCTTTAGATACTTCTCTTCTTGCTGTAATTAATACCTGATAAGATGGAAGGTCTGAAGGCTAAGGAAGGCCTGAAGGGATATAATCTATCACAAGGAAAACATGGTAGCTGGTGGCTCCATGGTAGCAGAAGTGTGCAGCTGGGACTCCTCACCCCCTCACACCTTGGTGGGACAAGAATTAGAAAGCAGACAGAAACAGGACTGAGCTATGAAACCTCAGGACATGTTCTACTGACCCACTTCCTCCACGGAGGCTTTACCTCCTAAAGGTTCCACAACTTTCCAAACAACACCCCTAAACTGCAAATCAGGTATTCATGAGCCTATTGGGAATGGTTCACATTCAAACCACAAGGGTTAGACAGCTCATATTACCCTCCCAGGGGGTACCATTGGTATTGTGAGAGCATGGGAGAGGGCAAGCTAATACCTGGCGATTCACTACAGTATGGGGGAGACCTCATGCTGCCTCTTCCACCAGATCTTGTGGGGCTTGTTCTTTATACTCCACTGACCTCCGTGTACACCGGAGTCCTAGCCCTACAGGCTTCCCAGACCAAGGATAGCAGCCTCCAGCCACTTCCCTTTCACCGTTGAGTACTGTCCAAATAAGGAATGAGGAGCCAGATATACAACTAGTTGATCTATATCTCCTCTATATTAGTTTCTCCTCCATTGTTTATTTCAATCTATTTATTCTTTGAGAATTTATATACATATATATAATATATTTTGATCATAACAACCTCCCTTACTTCCAAACTTCTACAAGATATCCCTCCTAATTTCATATCTTTTTTTTCTTTATGGCCCAGTGAGTACCATAGCAGCTGTCCATGTGCAAAGTCAACCATTGGAGCAAAGACAACCAAAGAACGATAACACTGGAGAAAACTGACTCCCACTCTCACTGCGGCTATCAACTGATAATGGCTCTCAGCTAGAGGTGGGCTTCATGAGCCCTTCTCCTTTTGTATTAGTTTCTTGTTGCTGCTACGACAAATGACTTCAATTTCCTGGTTTTAAATAATACAACTACATTATCTCACTATTGGTATAATCACAATCTGAAATTAGTTTCACTGTACTGTAATCAACCTTTTGTCAGATCAATATTCTTTCTGGAGGATCTGAACAATATTTTTTTTTTTTTTTTGGTTTTTCGAGACAGGGTTTCTCTGTGTAGTTTTGGTGCCTGTCCTGGATCTCACTCTGTAGACCAGGCTGGCCTCGAACTCACAAAGATCCACCTGGCTGTGCCTCCTGAGTGCTGGGATTAAAGGCGTGCACCACCGCCACCTGGCAGTGTTGTTTTTTGCTTGTAGAAGCTACTTAAATCTCTCTCCCTGTGGTCCTTTTCTCCATCATCAAAGCACATCTTCCCAATACAGTGTCCATCATTATATAGTCCTCTCTCTTCCACTGACTCCTCATGTGTTCTCTCTCTTACAAGAGCCCTGTGATTATAACCAAAAGTACCCCCACCTCATGATGTGAAAAAAAATTAGATAAAAATTATACTTATTTAATTTCTCTCTGTGTGTATATGTATGTCCATATGTGTGTGTAGCCACACATGCCACAGCACACATGTGGAGGTCAGAGGAAAATTTACAGGAATCAGTTCTCTCTCTTTCTCTATACAGGTCCTGAGGTCAAACTCAGTTCATCAGGCTTCAAAGCAGGTACCTTTACCATCTAAGCCCTCTGGCCAGGCCCCACCTTCAGAGTCCTAGTCACATCTGCAAAACCCCTTAGCCAAAAAGACTGGCTACAGGTTCCAGGGACTTCACACTCCTTTGGGCCTCTTGCTAGGAGGAAGCTATTTAGTCGGTCTGGTATACCCTACTTCACATCCTAAATGAGCACAAGCTAACAAGTTCTGGAGAGCTAGGAGAAAGTACAAAATACCTCTGTCCGTTAGTTGCAGGGTATGTAAAAGAACCACATATAAGAGAACAAAAACTCTGCCGGGCAGTGGTGGCACATGCCTTTGATCCCAGCACTCGGGAGGCAGAGGCAGGCGGATCTCTGTGAGTTCAAGGCCAGCCTGGTCTACAGAGGGAGTTCCAGGATAGCCAGGGATACACAGAGAAACCCTGTCTCAAAAAACATAAATAAATAGATAGATAGATAGATAGATAGATAGATAGATAGATAGATAGATAGATAGATAAAATAAGAGAAGAGGACAAAAAATCAAGCTGTAGAGTGGTGCAGGTGCATCATAAACCCAAGGATGGATTTGGAAACCTGAGTGCACAGACAAGGGACAAGTCTCTTTTTAGCAAAGAAAATAGTTTCAGCATCTCCTCTCCACCATGCTCCAAAAAGTGATGAATCAAGTATGACAAAGAATGACTGTCCTTAAGAAGTCCTGAAGAAGTAATGGGAAACTCCACGGCTAAAAAATTAAACCCAAGCCTAAACAAATCACAACATTAAACACGAGCTGATGCTGGCAGTGCTCTGCAGGAATGGGAGAGGAAGCAAGACTTGGGAACCAAAGAATTTGCTTTATAAAAGATCTACATGTGGAGAAGACAGTAAGACTTGGGTCCAACCCAGATAGAGAATTTTACACGACTCTGAAACAGTCTAAGGAAAAAAAACGGAGCCATTGTCGCAGCAAAACTGTAAGGAAACTTACTGCATAATTTGGAGTTATGAAAGAATAGTAGAGTTTCTATAACAATTTTAATTGGGCTTGTCCTCGCTGTGACTTAGCGTCTAAATTTTGCATGATTTTTATGACCCCCGGTAACTCAAAGCCAAAAAAGAAATTAATGTAACAGCTCTTCTTGGACTGCTATTCTCTCTGCCCAGATTAAGATATTGTTCTTCAGAAAGAAAGAATGGAAGTAGCGTAATATAATAAAATTCAAGAGTGTCATATGAACATCTTACGACACAGCAGACATAATTGGCCATGAATACAACACATTTGATTGCAAAGAACCAAATATCTTACAGAATAATTTGTTTTGAATTCCAAAGAACTTTCCTTGAAAGCATAATGTTTACAAATATTAGTTACAGAGCTTAAAGAAGGCATTAAAAATCTTATTAGCTTTGGAGGAAAGTGATTGGACAGAGGGAAGGAGAGAAAGAGAAACATAATCACAGGTCTCAGGGGGAATTAAGAGCCTAGAAGAGAGATACAAGGGATGATAGACAGCACCAGGGCCACCATCCTATAAACAGAGCTGAAGGAGTTTGCAGTAAGAATTTCTGATTCTTAATATTAGGGTATATCATTTTTTAAATGAAGACTAAAATAGAGAGGAGTTATTTGGGGGGGCTTAATAAAGCTATGCCAAACATAAATCACCAGTTACCACTCCCTTTGATAAACTCCATGTCCATTCCCTAGGAGTGACAGTGATATCCCAACATGCAAAGGCCCTAGATTCCATCTTCAGCAATGGACAGGGCTGAGGGCTCAACCTCCATCTCTGACCATACACAAAAGTTAATGTATACAAATTTACATAACTAAAACAAAAGAAATATTTGAGCAAACAAACCACTGAAGAATGTATACAAATGTCCAAGTGGGTGAAAGTATGCTTACTATCATTAGTCAGCAGGGAAAGAGAACTGAACTTCCAGGAAGGTGTTCAGGAGGATGGCCAGAGTGTAAAAAGACTGAGCATATAAACTGATGGAAATGATGTGGTGCAAACAGAACCCTACATATTGCTGGTAGAAGAATAAAATATCACAGTCATTTTTTAAAATAGTGTCTTACGAACTTAAGAATATGCTTAATCATATGACCCAATGATTACACCTTTTGGATATTTGCTTCATGTAAAGAAAAGGATGTGAGGGCTGGAGAGACGGCTCAACAGTTAAGAGCACTGGCTGCTCTTCCAGAAGACATGAGTTCAGTTCCAAGATGGCAGCTCACAACTGTCTGCAATGTCAGCCCCAGGGAAACCAATGCCTGCTTCTGCCTCCACAGTCACTGCACATATATGGTGCACAGACATACATGCAGACAAAACACCCATACATCCACACATGTACAAGTAAGTACTTTTTTTAATGAAAGGGCACAGTCACATAGTACCTTTACTTGAATTTTCGTTGCAGTTTTACTCAGAATAGCCAAAACCTGAAAACATCCATCCCTTAACAGATGAATTAATAAACAGATAACGATATATTCATTAAACAGAATGTACTAAAAGGACTGAAACTTTCCAATATACTCAACCACGTGGATGAATCTCAGAAACATTATACCGAACAAGCTACGTTCATGAGAATATATACCACGTGATTTCGTGTATTAACTTTGACACAGGAAAACATAATATGGAATGGCAGAAATAAGATGAAGGGCTGGCTTCCCAGGAATGATCAACTATATAGAGCATGAAGGGAAGTTCTAGGTGATCAAATGGACCACTTGTAGAAGTTGATACCATTAGTACAATTCATCAAATAAAGATTCCTTGTACATTTTATTCTGTGTAAATGGTTTCTCGATAAATATGATTTCACTTTTTTAAAAGAAAGGGTGGAGAAGCCAGCCTGTAGATGAATTTCTAAATGGTCTTATTAAATAAAAAAACACGGACCCAAGTATAGGGGTGAAAGCCTTAGAGAGATCAGGAAAATAGGGAAAGCCACCAGCCAACCTTACCTCACCAACTCTGTAGCTTCCCAATGGGAGTTACTTCCTGTCTACTCAAGTCTATATGCCTTACTGTTCTGTCATCTGATTTGCTCTCTCTGCCCAACTATATCACTCTCTCTTCCTACACAGCTCTGTCACTTTCTGTCTGTCTGTACAGATCTCCAGACCTCCATGGTTAACTAGTGTTGGAATTAAGGCATATGCCACCACACCTGGCTCTGTTTCCAGTGTGGCCTTGAACACAGAGAGATCCTGCATGCTAAGTGATAGAATTAAGGGCGTGTGTGTTGCCTGACTTCTTTGTTTACTTATAATGGCTGGCCTTTTTCCTCTGATCTCCAGGCAAGCCTTATTTATCAAAGCACAAATAAAATATCACCACATTTCAGTACCAATAAACTATCACCACACCAGTCAGCCATGGTAGTTCACACCTGTAGTCCCAGAAATATATGCCACTGGATTGAATGCAGAGTGGGAAAGAAAATGGAAACTCAATGCTGACTCTTAAGGTTTTTTTTGTTCACTTTGCTTTGCTTGGTTTTTTGAGACAAGGTCTCTCTATGTAGCCCTGGCAGATCAAGTTGGTGCTCACCGTGTAGCTCAGGCTGGCTTCAAACTTGCAGCAACTCTCCTGCCTCAGAAAGATTTTGTTTGTATCTCAACAACTGGAAAGACAAAGTTGCAGTTCATAAGATGAGAGAGGCTGTAGAAGAACCAGATAAATTTTGAACAGATGCACGTTGAGCTTTAATGTTGAACAGGTTAGAACTATGACTTCTTGGCATCCAAACAGAGATGCTGTGTGAACAGGACACATAAGTCAGGAGTATAGAGAAGAAGACATCAAGGTGGAAGTAGATTGTGAATGGTATTTATACCGGGTGACTGAGATCACAGATAGGGAAGATCGGTAGGAGCAGTTATAGAAGAAGAAACAGAAAGGGAAATGGAGAAGAAAGGGAAGCCCTAGGAAGTGTGTGGGCCCAAACTACATGAAGTCTTTCCAGGAGTGGGAAGCCAAGCAGTGGGAACTTGAGTCAGATAGAGGGTGAGACATAACCACACGGTTTAGTAATGCAGAGACCACTGTCCACCCTAACAATGAGGGCTTTGATGGAGTGTTGGAAGTGGAAGCGACTGAACAACAAAATGTGAGTACCTCTGCACAGTGGTGTGTTGTTCAGCCATAAAGGGAGAAGATGTACTGTACTCTGAGCTCTCTTAAGGAACATAAGTGATAGAATAAACATGTATGGATATTACATATTAATTTAGTATGTAAAATGTATGTATATAAAAAGGGGATTTATTAGACCAACTTTCTGGACATGGTCCGAGTACTCCAGCAATGGCTGGATGACAACAGAAAGTAAAGAATATTGTCCATGATGCTAGACGTGGCAGCCATCCTAGTGCAGCGCTGGAGTCCTGGAAGGATTCTGGAGAACTGCTGATCTTCAGCCTGCATTGGAACCCTGAAGGAGTTGTGTGTAATACAGGCCACAGTAACAAGATAGGTGAACTTGCCGAGGAGAGTGAGGACAAGCAGGCAAAAAGCAAAGTTTCTTTCTTCCATGTTTTTCTCTGTGGGCTGCCACCAGAAAGTATGGCTGGATTTAGGGTAGGTTTTCCTGCTCCAAGTGATCTAATTAAGAAAATCCTCGGTATGCCTAGCAGCTTGGGTTTTAGTTGATGCCAGCTGTAGCCAAGTTGACAATTAAGATTAAGCATCACAAGTATCAAAGCATTGGAAGCCCAGGCACCAAGAATCACATACTATATGGTTCTACTCTAGGAAATATCGAATTACAGACAAATCCATAGAGATGGAGAAGGGAATTCCTATTTACCACAGACTGGGAGGATCATAAAAGCAGGAGAATCCGAAGAGACTGCTCAGTGGGCATGAGATTTCCACATGGAGTGATGAAATTCCTGTAACTGGATAGAGCTAAGGTGGCATGAAGCTGCGTGTGTACTTAAAGTCACTGTGCTAATGCACTTTTACACAGTTACATCCATCAGTGTTACGTTGTGAATATTTTACCACAACTGTCTTAGTCACCATTCTATTACTGTGAAGAGACACCATGACCAAGGCAACACTTATAAAAAGAAAGCATTTAATTGGGAGCTTGCTTACAGTTTTAAAGGGTTTGTCCATGATTATCATGTAGGAAGCAGACAGGCGTGGAGCTGGAGAAATGGCTGAGAGCTTTACATCCTGATCCACAAGAAGCACACAGAAAGACAGACAGACAGACAGACAGACAGACAGACTGGACCTGACATGGACTTTTTGAACCTTCAAAGACCACTCCTAGTGATACACCTCCTCCAACAAGGCCACACCCTTCCCTATCCTTCTAAAACAGTTCTACTCTCTGGTGACTAAGCATTCAAATACATGAGCCTCTGGGGGCCATTCTCATTCAACCTTCCACAACAAAAGAAGTTTGGTACATATACATGTATGTATGTAGTATATGCCTTTGTTCATGTGGATGTGTACACATGGGGTGGGGGGCTGAAGGTCAACATTGGATATCTTCCTCAATCCCCCTCCACCTTATTTTTGAGACAGAATCTATCACTGGACCTGGAGCTCATTTGGTTTGCTTCGGCTTGTTGGCCAATGAGTTCCAGACATCCATCTGTCTCTGCCTCCCTTATGCTGGAATTACAGGCAGGTACTGCTGTGCCCAACATTTATGGGGGTGCTGGAGACCAAACCTCAGGTCTTCATGCTTGCATGGCAAGCACATCATGGACCAAGCTACCCCCCTAGCCCAAGAAGAAGGTTCTTAATCGAGTAGGAAGAAAGAGGTTGAAGACAGCAAAAGCAGAAATCATCCTATAAAAATGAAAGAAGTGGGGTGGGATTCTAGCTGAGGTCAAGAAAAGATTAAGCAATGAACAAGTAAATTAAAAAGTAATGATTCTGAAGACGGGGGGGGGGGGGGCACTTTCTGGAGAATAAGCTTGGAAAAAAGAGATGGGTCCACTATGGAATTCAAGGCTTGGGTACTTTGAAAGCCCGAGTATTTATTCCATGGTAAGAGGAGAACAAGGAGAGTACAGGAGCACATTGGTGATTCTAGGTGGTAGATGTGGGGTGAGTACCTGTCAGCCTCCTCTCAGGTAGGGGTGGCTTGGTGCTCACTCACAGTACTTGCACTTATGTGGCCTTCTCTGGGAAAAGAAAGATTTCTCAATGACTGCCTAAGAAAGAAGGAACCACAAAGGTGAAAAAGGACTGATAGGAACATGCAGGTGGCAAAGAATTAAATGAAAAGAGGTTTTTGTCATCACCAGAAAACACAGCATCACCTTGAGAGGTGAGATTGCTTTTCTGAGAGGAAATGGAGCATGATGGTAACAGAGATTGCTTCCATCAAGGAAAGACTCCTGTGACAAATTGCAGAAGTCAGATCGTCCTTCTGCACATCTGAGTGATGATTCTAAATTCTTGATCCTCCAGGCAGGAAGGGGGAGATTTAACCAAAATGCACTACAGTCACAGACAAAATTCTCAAACAATGAATTACAAAACAAATTCTAGATCCTTGCCCTCCAAATGTTATATGAAGCTGGCCCCCTTGACGGCTTATGATAGAGTCACAGAACAATGTCCCATCCATTGGTTCTCTGCCAGAGGTGGCTTGGCTCCCGAGGACACATTTTACTTCATCAGGCAATTATCTTACTTCTTACAACTGGATGGATGCTACTGACTCTTGCAGGTGGAAGCCAGGCATTCAGCTGAACATGCTACAGTGCACAGCACAAACCATCCTCAGTAAAGAATGATGTGGT
This sequence comes from Peromyscus attwateri, assembly GCA_902168425.1. Taxonomy (NCBI): domain Eukaryota; kingdom Metazoa; phylum Chordata; class Mammalia; order Rodentia; family Cricetidae; genus Peromyscus; species Peromyscus attwateri. The sequence continues at coordinate 21,069 of CABHPP010127427.1, read as the reverse complement.
CTCCAATGTCTAGAGAGCTAAGGTTGAGAGATCACAGGCAAATCCAAAGTCCTTTCTAACTACTCATTTTCTCAGAGAAATAACTTCCTCTTAGCTGGTCAACCTCAGCTTTAAATTTCCAAGGTCATTGGCCCGCTAACTACATTTTGGTGGCAGAGCCAGCCTGACCCCAGAGTCTGTGCTTCTTAAGTAGGCTTTTCTGTACTACATGATCAGTCAAAGCAAAACCATGGTACCTTTGGGTATATGAACCCCACCTGAAAGGCTCTGGGGAGTTTTCATGAGCGCTTCCCTTTCCCCAAACTCTCCCATCAACCATTCTTAGGACTAGGACTCCATCATCAACCCTTTAGATAAAGATTTCCTTCCCTTGGTACCCCGGCCAGCGGGGTCTTCAACGGGGACCTAAAGGGAGGGCCGGCGAATGAGAGTGACAAGAGACACAAAGAATGAGAGCAAGACAGGACGTCTGATCAAGCTCCAAATTTTTATTTTTCTCACAAGGCATATATAGGTAGGCAAAATGGGTTGCAAGCAGGAAGGGACTTAATTATGGGGGTTGCAAGCAGGAAGGGACTTAATTATGGGCTATTCGGCCAGCAGGAAATATTGCTCTGAGAGTTATCTATCTACTCTTGTCTAACTGCCTAATTGCTTAACTGTAGCTCGTTCACCTGATATCTGAGAAGAGGTTCTGGTATTTGTGAGAAGAGGTTCTGGTGCTATGGAGACTTAAGCAAGGCCTAGATCTAAGAAAAGAGGAGAGAAACCTAAATATGGCAGCATGTGTGTCAAGGGTCGCTTAGGCTTATGGCTCCTGTCACCTTGGGGAGCATTCTTTGGAAAGGCAGGTAGGTACTCCATTCATGATAGTGTGTGTTGTTGAAGTTGGACAAGGAATTTGACCTCCATATACCTCATCATGCTCATCTGTAAGATCCATTGTTCACTGTGCATGTGTTACAGGTTGTCCTAAAGATTAAATGATTTTATGCAAAGCCCTTAGAATGTGTCTATCACATAGTAGGTACAGTATATAGTTGCTGATTGTGTTTTCAAGCATTCATGGGAAAATTTGAATGGACCCTTTAAAAAGCCTGGCAGAAACCCAGTTTCAGAAAAATTAGCAACAGAAGAAGTGCAGCTTCTGCAGTTTCTTTTCAAGTGAGATAAACCATTCGAAACTGAGCAAGCATTAATAAGAAGTTGAGGAGTTGAAAGTGTGAGTGACTATTAACTTGGTTGCCATGGAAACAATCCAGTTGGAAAAAAAATATTGTTATGGAGGTCAATGCGGAGTCCGGAAGCAGCCCGTAGGACTCTGTCCTTCTTCCTGGCCACAAGAAGACAAGAAAGCAAAAAGCCTCCCATGGTGTTCAAAACCCAAGCCTTGTGGTTTAGAGAGAAAGCCGTACATATTATCAGACACCTTGCCTCATAAAGCTTAGGATGTCCCATTATCCCCGTGATTAATTACTTTTCCCATTTCTAGGACAGACGATCTGATACAACCAACTGAAGAAAAGGTGTCTTTTGGATTCCATCATAGTAGGAAGGCATGGCAGAGGAACCCTGAGGATGCAGTCCATCATAGTAGGAAGGCACGGCAGAGGAACCCTGAGGCCACAGGACACCCTGCATCTACAGCCAGGAAGTAGAAACAGATGATTGCTAGTGCTCATCTCACTTTCCACTTTTCCACTTTTTATTCAGTCTAGTAGCACACCAGCCCATGGGGTGGCACTGCCCACGTTCAAGTCAGGGCTTCCTTTCTCCATTAAACCTCCCTGGAAAACACTCTGACAGGCATGCTCAGCTGTGTCCCCTAGGCGAGTAGACACCAGAGATTAACAATCACCAAGCAAAGAAGAATGAGGTGGAGTGCTGTTAAGCAGTGAGCAGAAGCTCAGACCCAAGGGGGTTGAAAGGAACACAGCCAACTGTTGTCTCTAGGCCCCTCCCCACACAAATGTTAAGTCGAAGAAAGCTGTGTGAGATAATTTTCTCCTTGCTGCACAAAAATGCCTGACAGAATCAATTTAAGGGGGAAGAATTTATTTTGGGTTTCAGAAGTCTTAGTACATAATTGTGGGGAAGACATGGCAGAGTTCATGGCAATGGCAGCATGTGACCATGTGACTTCACATCACAGCTGCAGACAGGACGAAAAGAGCACAGACCACAGCCTGAGGCGCTTTAACATTCCAAGCCCTGCCCTAGGGGGCCTAAATCTACCAATTAGGACCCATGTGAAAGGCTCCACAACCTCTCCAAACTGAGCCTCTAGCTAAGAACCGGGTGTTCAGATACATGAGACTGTGAGGGACATTTCACATTAAGACCATAGTAGTTGAATATTTTACCTGATTTTTTTTAAGAGAAGAAAAATATGGTGATATTTTATTTGTGCTGAAATGTGACTTTATTTGTATGTTAATAAATAAAAGTGCCTGGGGTTCAGAGCTAATAACAACCATTTAGCAGAAGTCTGGCAGTGGTAGCACATGCCCTTAATCCCAATCACATGACAGGCAGATCTCTGTGTGTTCAAGGATACAGCCAGCATGGAGACACACGCCTTTAATCTCAATACCAACCATAGAGACCTGGAGGTCTGTATAGACAAGCAGTGATGAGGAGGTCATGTGGTTGGGTTTAAAACCAATGAGAAGACAGAACAGAAAGTCAATAAAAAGACAGACACACAGGAAGTAGGTCTCTTTTCTGAGGAGAAGGATGACAACAAGGGGTAAGAAGGTGGTTTTGGTCTTAGCTCTTGGCTGCTGTACTGACCTCTTGGGCTTTTAACTCTGCATTTGGCTCTGTGTTTCTTATTTAATAAGACCGTTACATCTACAGAAAAAGCATAAGATGAGCCATAATAAGGATTATGGAGTGTCTAGATAGTAATATTTCCGAAAAATTATTTTCTTATCATGTTCTTGATTTGGTGTAGATTTTTCTATTATGATAAAATATAGATAGCATATGATTTACAATTTTAAAGTGATTTAAGTCATTAACATATTCATAACATTGAATGACCATCATCTAAGTCTAGAGCATGTTCATAAGCAGCAGTCACTGACCCACCCTTACTTAGCATCTAGCTATCAGTAACCTGTTTTCTGTTTCAATGGATTTACCTATACTGGACACTTCATGTATGATCTAATGGTGCTTCTTTTACTTAGCATCAGGGTCTAACCTGTATTTGAATGTTGTTCCTTTTTGCAGCAAATTTAATATTCTGGTACATAGATATACCGCATTTGGTTTGAGCCATTAGAAGCTACTGCCAAACTCAACGTGAGAGACACTGGTGACTTACCTGGGGCAGGGGAGTGGGAAGGGACACAAGCCGGCAGACTTAGAACTCAGACTTGGTCAATGATTGCCATGGTGAGAGAGGAAGGTGTCAGGCTGGCCCCAAGGCTACTGTATTGCTTCTAGGACTTTGCTCTGGGTCTTGAGCTAGGACAGTAGAATCTGTTGTAACTGCTTTGTAAAGAGGGGGATTGTAATGAGGAGTGGAAGGTCTACAAGCCTCAAAAAAGCATAATGGACTCCAGGCTTCAGAAACAGCTCCCTCGGGGAAGGGACAGGGAGGCTCCAATTCAGTGCTGGCTCTGTCATGCCTGCCCTGAAGACACAGAAGTGACCCTGCCCCGCTCTTCACCTCCCTTTCCGTAGAATCAAAGTCTCATGTGGACGCATCTGATTAGCAAGCTCTGCCACATGCCTGAGTCCTGGAGGTAACTGGGGGCTGGGAAGTGTGGTGGGTTTTGTTTTGTGCTTTGGTTTCTACACCAGAGGGGAAAGTCAGCTTCAGAGATAGTGTCCCAGAGATTTGTGGCTGTTTTACAAGGTACATACCTGTTAGAAAGGACAAAATAAATCTGAAAAAGAAAAAACATAATGAAAGGATTTACATGACCTGGATTTCAACACTTAATAGAAAGTTCCAGTCATCAAGGGATCGGAAGCGACAAAGGATAGTCAAGGTGACTGAAGGTGAAGGAGTCCAGCAATAGAACCCCAGATAGAACCCCAAATTAGTGCTCAAGAAAGGGATCAAGGAATCCGACAGAAAGAAGGTGGGCCCCTCAACAGTGGCGACTGGTCCAACCGAGCATCACAAAGAAAGAAGATCTGCACTCTTACCTCACACCACAAATGCGTCATAAACTTAAAAGTAAAAGTTAAGCCTTAAAATAGATAGATAGATAGAGAGAGAGAGAGAGAGAGAGAGAGAGAGAGAGAGAGCGCATTGCAAGCTTGAAGCAAACAAAAACTCTTAGGACACACGCACAAGCAACAGAACCACTAACCATCAAAGAAATCAGTTGAAAAACTGGACTCGTCGAAGCTGGAGGCTCCTCCTTTTCAAAAAATACTGTTGAGACAATGAAAGAGCAAGCCACCCAAGAGGAGAAATCTACACACATACATTTCTGTCAGTGGGCTTGTATTAAGAACATATAAAATGTTTATAGCTCAATTATAAGAAGACAAACCACTCCAATTTTAAATGCGCACAGGATTTCAACAGACTTCACTAAAAGGGATATGCAAATGGACAACGGGCACATGAAAAGATTCTCAACATCATTAGTCATCAGGAAAATGCAAATGAGAAAGGCGCAGTGAGCTAGCAGCATACACCCACTGGAGTCTAAAATTAAAGAGGCTGGCACTGGAGTGCTGGCGAGGAAGTAGAGCAACTGGGGGGTGGGAATTTGCTTTGGAAAACAGTTTGGCAGGTTCTTAAAAAGTTAAACATACACTTAGCATATGACCCAGGAATTCTGTGCCTAGATATCTACCCAAGAAAAGTGGAAGCATGTTTATTCAGAAGATCTGAATATGAATGCTTACAGTAGCTTTCTTTAATGAAGTTGTGTTAATCCCTACACTAAAATGCTTCTGGGCAAAATAAAAAAAATACACACATGTAATTACATTATTAATATCTCAGAAACCTTTGCATAGTGACCCTAATCCAGAAGTTACACCCTACAGTTCTTCTTACAGAATCAGTAGGTCTGAAAGAATTTGTCATAGTGGTCCCATAACGTCTACAGATGTCTCAGGGTTTCCCTTAACCACTTAAAGCATCCATCTGGGCATGGTAACACATCCCTGTAATCTTAGTACTAGGAGGAGGACCCTGGGGACCCTTGAGTTCAAGGGCAGCCTAAGGACCCCCCCCATCAATCTTGTGAATACACACACACACACACACACACACACACACACACACACACACACGTGCGCGCGTACGCGTGCGCGGAGATAGACAGCTCACTAAATAAATGAAATGAAATGTCCATGGTACACTGAGAGATTGCTAGAGTGTGCCAGAAGGCCATGGCAAAATTTGGAAAGGCTAGAATTAATTTCCAGTGACTGAAAGAATAGTAATCAGCTTGGGATGGGCCATCAAGGAGTTTTCTAGATGATGGAATTCTTCTAAATTTTATGGATTATGGTGCTAGTTACGCATGTGTATAAATTTATCAAAATTCATCACAACAAATTTCCAAAATTTTATTGTATGTCAATTATATCTCTACAAGGCTGACTTAAAAATAAAATTCAAAGGTATCCATCTTGGGTATGCAAACATATCTTGTGGACACACACACCCAAGGGCACACATATACACACTCACACACTATTGCATCCATGCCTTTCTCCTTACCCCACTAATACTCCATTAACACCAGCTGAAGACATTTTCATTTTTAGTCCATTTTTTTCAGCGTCCATTGGCTTAACTGTACTGAATTTGTTGAGACTCAATGTTTTCTGAGATAGGATGCCATTACTACTAAATACCTTTAATACACCTCCCATACAGCCTACAAGGCAACCATTTTATTGAGCATCTGTTTTTCTGATAGAAACTGTGGTAACTGCTTTTCGGTTTTACTTTGTGAAACCCCTCAACATGTCCCAGAGAGGTTTAGTAGATTCACTTGTTACACAGGTCCTGGGGTTGGCGGCACGGGTACTCGGGAAAGGCAGAGGTACTTGGGGGGACATGCACTCAGGGGGAAACAGTAGGATCTACATTCCAATGTGCCTGACAGATGAGCTCACCTCTCAGCCATGGCTACCCAACTGGCTACCTGGTCCTGATCTGATTGCTACAAAAGAATAGAACATGCTGATGGGAATCTGAATTCATCATATGCCAAGAGTGCATGGCACAGTGTCCTCTCTTCTCCCTGGGGGTGACAGGTGATAGAGAATCCTGTTAGCTGCCCTCTGGCTGCACCATTACAAGTACAGTTCAGAAGGATTTTCAGGTATGGAAAGTCAAGAACCATATACTCTTTTTGGTGGCAAAGATGAGACACTCCGTGTATGTTCTTTATCAAATGACAACTACATTGTAAGTATCTAAGTGTTGATGATCTGTGTGCTTAGATTGTCACCATGTACACAGCATTCAGACTGCAATGGTCTTCCCAAACACCACAGCTATCTTCATCAGCTAAACACTGTTGATGCCACACCATCTATCCAATGCCAGTGAGTTCTCAGAGTTCATCTCACTAATCCATTCCTCGGGCTGGTGATAAGATTAGTGGTGCTATGTGACCCGCCTGGCCGAGGAAACAGGAAGAAGCACCATGATAAAGGCTATGGGAAGAAAGGGGCTCTGTCCTCCGTGGTGGTTCCAAGCCTTGATGGGATGCCTGGAACTGCTACAGCCTCCTTGTTCCCATGCCGGCCAGCAAATAATGACAAATGAGACGGCCGTGTTGAAATACCCAGAGCAACTGGCCGTCCACAGTTGTCAATCTGCATCCCCCAGAGCCATTCTGCCTCCGACTTGCCCCACAGGCACCACAGCAGATGCTTTTGCTTCTAAACCAGTTTGATTCCACCCCTTGCAAGAGAGACCCTGCCGATGCCTCTGCTGTCTTTGTGCTTCCTGGAACTGCAAGGGAGTAAGTGCTCTGTGTCACACTAGGAGAGTGACTCAGGTTGGATTGGGGTCCCCATGCTGGTCAACCAGGTCACATCTTTCACCCTACAGTTGTTGACTGGTTGAAAATGATCTTACCCAGTTTGGTTCAAGGAACATTCGTGAAACACTCTAGTTTTTAAAATTAGGAAAATTTAAATCCAGCCAATTTAAAAGGAACAAGCAGGAAATAAGTGTCTGTTGAGTATGAGAATGTGTGACAGAGATGTTTTGCAGCAGTGTTCCCTTACAACGTAAAGTCCAGCTGAATACATCTGTTTTCACATAATACACGAAATAGCAATATCTTCAGATGTATGCTCAAGGAAAACTCGTCTTTTTCAAGTAAGATGCGTGAGGAAGAACTTCTGCAAAAGATCCTCCCCTCATAATTTTTCTTCAATTCCAAGTGAATAAGACGTGAGATCATTTCTTTCTATGTTACAGTCACTAAATGTCTGGGTTTGTGGTTTCCCCCGTTAAGGCTTGTGTTTTAATGACACAGAGATTTGCGACAATTTTTTTTAGCTAAATGATTTTGTCAACTTTGGAATATTTTACAACCAAGGGTTTTATCTTTTATTGGGTTCTGGAGCTAAAGGGGCTTAGACAGCTGTTAATTCATTATACTCTCCCAGCAGGAAGTTCTCTGCCTGGGATGGAATAAATCCACGCTGCTTTTAGTGCCCCAGAAGCACTCACACACCCGTCTCTGAGACATCTTCTCCGTGCCAGGGAACGCTTCCTAGGTCTCATATAAATCTTGAATTCTGCAGTTTAAGCTAATTTCCTCGTTTCATACTTGCACTTTCAGCCTGCATTAAACTGCAGGGTCTTCACACCGGAGCATCTAGATACACCTCTAGTGTCTTTGCTCGGACCTCTTCCATCTCTCTCCATTCCCACTGGACACCCCAGGCCACTCAGTGACTCCTACCGTGACTGTGACCTCGGGGTCATGGTCTAAACCTCTTCTGATGAAAATCTATAACTAAAGTGATCTCTCGTCTTTGTCTCTGAGTCAAGTGCTGGTGAATGCGCATTGCCTATACAGTTATCAGGTCACCCTCTTTCCGTCACGGGTAGTATTTGGTTTGCTTAATAATCTGTACAATTATTTTAGGTAACAAAGAATGGGATTTCTCGGAACCTCCCAATATAGGTACTCCATCACATAAATACAGATAATGGGCACAGCAACTCAGAACAGAACACTTTAGAACTACAATGTGCAGCCCGGGAGCCAACATGCACAGGGATAAGATTCCAGATTGAGAGGTATTAAAAGTTCAAAATACCTTCCAGATTATGAAAGTTTCATTTCAACATAGGTAAAATAGATCATCAATAACTTTTATATTGAGTCTGTGTGTCGTTTAGTGGCAAAATGCCTTTTTTCTGTGTGTAAAACTATAGGTTCAATACCTTGCATAAAAACAATAACCAGGGCTGGAGAGATGGCTCAGAGGTTAAGAGCACTGAATGCTCTTCCAGAGGTCCTGAGTTCAATTCCCAGCACCCACATGGTGGCTCACAACCATCTGCAATGAGATCTGGCACCCTCTTCTGTATACATAATAAATAAATAAATCTTTAAAAAAAAACAATAACCACTATATTAAAATTACATCTTGAACCTATTGGATTAAAATTATACTTATTGAAATAATTAATATATGGGCCTGCAAGATGACTCACCAAGTACAGGCTCTTTCTGCCAAGCCTGATGACCTGAGTCTGATCCCCAAGTCCCACATGATAGAAGAAGAGAACTGACTCCCACAAATTGTTCTGTTATTTCCATATACATATATATACATAAGCAAAATAAGTACTTGTAATAAAAGTAGTTAAATAGAAATTAATATACTATTAAAATTTAAATATATTCTCAAAAGTATTTATTCTTTTAGAATAGCTACTTGCTTTGGTTTGAATATAGTTTATCAGCTTTGATTATGGTGTTTAAATGTGGGGTCTTTGGGGAATGATAAGAAGTGAATAAGACTTTCCTAGGAGAGCCCCCATGATTAAATGTGTCTGTACAAGCAGATAGGGAGCCCAGGACACACTCACAGTCCTTCTCCCCTGTCACATGATGCTTAGCAACTCTTGGAACTCTAATGTCAAGAAGGTCAGCACAAGCTACAACTAGCTGGTCAGCCTTAGACTTCCAGAACCAAGAGCCTTGAGTATGTTATTATAGTAGCAAAAACTGACGAATACACTTGTGGTTTGAATGACAGTGGCCTTCACAGACATATATATTTGAATGCTTGGTTCCTAGCTTTTGGAACTGTTTGGGAAGGATTAGGAGATGTGGCCTTGTTAGAGGAGGAATGTCAGTTCGGTTAGCTTCAAGGTTTCAAAAGCCCATGCCATCCCTAGTTTGCTCTCTCTCTCTCTCTCTCTCTCTCTCTCTCTCTCTCTCTCTCTCTCCCTCTCTCCATGGCCCCATGGCTGTCTCTGAAGACATAAGCTCTCAGTTACTGCTCCAGCACCATGCCTGCCTGCCTGCTGCCATGCTCCCCGCCGTGATGGTCATGGACTCTAACCCTCTGGAACTGTGAGCCCCAATAAACCCAATAAACGCTTTCTTCTATAAGTTTCCTTGGTTTTGTTATCTTTTTGTGGCAATAGAAAAGTAACTAATACAACACTGCTAGGAAATTAAAATTCCACGTGAGGAATTTTCTCCTGGATGCAGCTGCCCTAGACCAAGCAAATCCCTCCCAGGAGTGATGCTAATTTCCTTCTCCTACCACACACTAACCTCGATGTCCAGGGGTAAATGGTGAAGTTTTAGATATTACTCCTCCCAGATGGTATTTGCCTAGTGACCATGCCATACTTTTACATTGTCCTGTAAACCAAGGAAGTCTAGGATACACAAAGGACTGCTCTCCACTTGAAAGACTGGGGTCTATTCTCAGCACTGCTGATGTGTAGGCTTAGTTTAATCACCAACCTCAGAGGGCTTCAGGTCTCCCATCTGTTAAAACAAGCAAAGGCTGCGGCTTCCTGACTACTAACACCCTTTTCATGTTCTTTCTAAGAGGCCTGAGCCAGCCGATGAACCCTGTGGCTATTGTATGGATGCTCATAGTCTCATGATTTGGTAAGGATCCTTGGTTGCCTTTTAAATCCTACCCTGTATGCCCAACCCCCATTGACACTGTCACATCTCTTCCCACAACAGCCAACTCAGGAGCTGTTGGATTAGAACTGTTTCTACAGATGACAATGCAGGTTGCACAAAAATATATAGGATTAAGAAGGGCTTTAAAACTGAGCAGTAATGAATCCATTACAAGCTATTAAGCAAAGTAAGAATTGTCTTGAACCAATAATCATCTTCTCTTTTCTCACTAATGCTTTCTTGGAAGCCATGCAAATCTTTTCCATACTGGCTATACTGTGGTTAGGGAGATATACTTCTCACCAATGACCCCACACCATAATAATCATAGATGTAAGGCTGTGCCAATGTACACAGGGCCTGCACGCCTTGCAGTTATTTCATTTTTCAGAGAATAACTTTAATGGATTTCCTACACATGGATCATGAAAGTCAGGTAGGCTAGAGCAGACCCTGTGGGGCAAAGGTGTTTCCTAACTCTCCTCCTGTCTCCAGGGCTAGCCAAAGAGCAACCAGGTGATCAGTTCCCTGAACAGCGTGGAGACACTGTGAGGAAGGAGGATGGGTGCTCAATGACCTGGGGGCCCCAGAGGATGTAGAAAACAGCATAAGGAAGTGGGATTCCCAGACACCAGGGGGCAGAGTGGGGCTCAGACAAGACAGGGCTGACTGAGGTCAGAGGAAGACAAAGCAGAGACAATATAATTCACTTCCTGTCTGTCCCTGCTGCTTCCTGTCCATGCCCACTTCCTTTCATCAGAGCTATTTAGTACAGGCCAGAAATAATCTGAAAAACGTATATGTTTATAGTGAATTGTTTCCCCTGTGTCTCATGGAAACGATTACTCCAGTGGGAACCGTGGGCCACTGGGTCCTCAGTTTTGCTAACTTTTGGGTTATCCTGAGGATGCAGGAAAGGGGCTACAAATGTTTGACAAAGGATACCAGATATCAGAATGCAAAGAAAAATATGATGACATTGGGAAGGGGAAATACCCTATGAATCAGAAAAACAGGTGAATAAAGAAAGGAAAAACAGGAAAAGGGGAAGTAGAAAGGAAAAGAGAGAGGCCAGAGGGACAGAGGCCAGCAGGTCTTGGTAAAAGTAAATAGTTCAGGTCACACCTTGTAACTGAAATGAGAGGGCCAGGCATTTGTGTCCATGTGTCCTCATCCTAGAATAAAGGCTGTAAACTCAGCAACCCAAGAACTGGGGGCCCTGTGCAGTATCTGAAAATGTGTCTATGCTAGTTTATGTCAACCTGACACAAGCTAGAGTCATCTGAGAGGAAGGAGCCTCCATTGGGAAAATGCTTCTATAAGATCGCGCTGTAGGCAGGCCTGTAGAACATTTTCTTAATTAGTGATTGATGGGGGAGGGCCCAGCTCAATGTGGATGGTGCCACCTCTGGGCTGGTGGTCTTGAGTTCTATAAGAGAGCAGACTTAGCAAGTAAGGAGGAGCAAGCCAGTGAGCAGCACCCCTCCATGGCCTCTGCATCAGCTCCTGCCTCCAGGTTCCTGCCCTGCTTGAGTTCCTGCCCTGACTTCCTTCCATGATGGACTATGATGTGGATATGAACACCAAATAAACCTTTCCTCCCCAAGTTGCTTTTGTTCATGGTGTTTCATCACAGCAATAGCAACTCTGAGTCAGAAAAACCTGTTCAGAGCCAGGCATGGTGACACACACCTGTAAGCCCAGCACTTGGGAGGTAAAAACAGGAGGATCAAGACTTCAAGGTCACTCTCAGCTACATAGCAAGTCTAAGGCCAGGCTGGGCTACATGAGACCATGTCTCAAAAACAAAACCAAAGCAGAAACCTCCCTGTTCATCACCCCACCATGCTGTACTTAGATACATGTCCTGGAGAAGCTTTCCAGCATCTACACAGTGGACTCAGGAGAAGATACATGAAATGCAATAAAAGCAAAAACCATGTGAAATATTCATTACCAGGAAAATGGATGAACAAATAGTGGCATATTCCTAGATGTATACCTTGCAACAAGGACTGAACTTAAATTCACACATATAAACAAGGGCAAGTCTCAAAGACAGGTACTCCTCAATTTGCCTTTTATGTCCTGATAAACCCATCACAAGTAGAAAATACTATAATAAAAACACATTTAACACATCACCTACAGCGCATCCTAGTTTAGCAAAACACACACATGCACACACACACACACACACACACACATGCACACATACATGCACATACACATACACACTGTAAAGCATCAATCACTTCCTGTTGTGACTGTGTGGTTGATCGGGAGCTATGACTTCTTAGTCTGTCCAGGATGTCAAGGGAGATTTCTCATTCCCAGTTTCTCTAATACGTGGATGATAGCTCTTGAATGTTAGACATGTGTGTTTCAGTCAGAATAACCAGAGGGTAGGTACCTAGAAAGGGACCAGGAGGGAGAAGGGACTATTCCAAGGAAGGGGAAATAGAGTGTAGTGTTATGAAGAGATAAAGGGGAAACTAAAATGAAAAGATTAAACTGAGGGGGTAGGAGGACAGGGTATAAAAGGGAATGTGGGGAGGGGCAACTAAACTAATGACCTTTTGATCAGCCACATAGAAACCTAACACTGTAGAAGCTTCTTAAAATATATGCATGTTTGAAAGGAATTTAAATGGAATCATAATTTACTAGGGAAGACAACATCCCAAACTAGACATCTTATGCCATCCAGTACCAGGGATGGGTTACATCTTGTTGAGTCACTGGTTAAAAGAGTCCCATAGATCCCATCCCCAACCCCTAAACATCACAGGTTATTGCCAAGGCTTTTGATAAATCTCCATAACCTGATGGCAAGGCCCTATTACTGAAGATAAACATGGTAAAACCGAGGCAGTGTCCAGCTAGAGGCTTCACCCCTACTGACTGGCATCCATTGTAGCATGAATCTTAAAGAGTCTTATTAATAAAATCAAACCTGAGCCAGGTATTGGGGTAAATGCTGGAAGGTCAGAGAAATAGAACAAGCCACAGCTATCTCACCTTGCCAGATCCTCAGCTGGTCTTGTTTCCTCAGACTGGAAGCCTCTATGTCCTCATATCCCAATGACTCTCAGCTGAACTGCTGCTAGAAGCCTGAATGCTTAACCAGCCCAAATGCTTCTCCAGGCCAAATGCCTACCCAGGTCAAATGCCTCTCCAGGGCAAATGCCTCTCCAGGGCAAATGCCTCTCCAGGGCAAATGCCTCTCCAGGGCAAATGCCTCTAGTTTCTGGTCCTCACGCCTTATATACCTTTCTGCTTTCTACCACCACTCCCTGGGATTAAAGGCTTGCTTTCTGGGATTAAAGGCGTTGGTCACCATGCTTGGGTGTATCCTTGAACACATGGATTTCTGCCTCTGGAATGCTAGGATTAAAGGTGTGTGCTACCACTGCCTAACCTTTAATATTGTGGCTGTCCTGTTCTCTGACCCCAGATAAGTTTATTAGCGTACACAATATTTTGGGCAATACAATACCACCACAATCCATGGTGCTGCAATATGCTTTGCAGGCATCCAGAGGAGGAAAGTAATCATCAACATCGCCCAGATACAAACCCTATGGCCTACATCAGAGGCCTGCCTGCCAGATATACTGGTGCGTAAGTCACTCATGAGTTCTCTCTGTGCTCTTCTGTGTATTCTAAACTCTTCAAATCATCTAAAGAAATGAAAGAAGTTAGTTTGGAAACTTGTAGGCAGAGTTTCTCTGTATCCCGGAGGCCACTCCCAAATAACCACACAGAGATTTATTAATTATAAATGCTCAGCCAATAGCTTAGGCTTGTCTCCAGCCAGCTCTTACAACTTAAATTAACTCATTTCTATTCATCTATATGCTGCCCTAAGACTTGTTTACCTCATCTATGAATTTCCCATGTTGCTTCTTCCAAGTCTGGCTCAAGTCTCCTCAGACTCCTCCCTTCTTCCTCCCAGCATTCTCTCTGCTGCAAAAAATCCTGCCTAGCTAGTCAACAATCAGCTTTTTACTAACAAAGAGAGCAACACATTTTCACAGTGTACAGAAGGATTATTCCACAGCAGAAACTTGACAAGCTGTCTGAGAGGTAGAGAAGGCAACAACAACGCCCTGGCCTACAGACCCCTTAGAGACCCACTAACAGTCTCCCTCACTCTTGATTTCTCTCACTCTTCTTCTGCTCTCTCTCCCTCCTTTTACACACACACACACACACACACACACACAGAGAGAGAGAGAGAGAGAGAGAGAGAGAGAGAGAGAGAGAGAGAGAGGCACAGGTAGAACATTAGCTCTTCCGGCCACCAGATGAGTCTAGGTGTGTATAGAGCACATGAGACTCCAGAGATGCACCGTGCCTTCCTGTAGTTGGCCAGCGATGATCACCAGGACCCAGACTGACCACTTGTATACACCTCCAGTAGCCAAGGAGGCCAAGGCAGGTGCTGGCCATCACTCATGATGAGGAGACATGAGCTTCTTTGTCCAGAATAGCACAAGTTCCTCTGAAAACTAAATTTACAAATTTTACAAATACCTCTAACTATTCTTGAAGAAACTAATATCTGAGCTGGTATTTTACAGGACATGATTTCTCCTGGTTTAAATAAATAGATAGATGATAGATAGATAGATAGATAGATAGATAGATAGATAGATAGATAGAAATAAATAAATAAATAGATAGATAGATAGATAGATAAATAGATAGATAGATAAATAAATAAATAAATAAATAAATAAATAAATAAATAAATAAAATCTAAGGGCTGCCTGAGTTTGATTCCTAGGACCAATGGTGAAAGGAGAGAATCAGCTTTCCTCTGACCTCTGCATACACACATACAATGGCACATGTGTGCCCATACAGACGCGCACACACACACACACACACACACACACACACACACTAAATTAATTAAAAGCATTCTAAACATAAACAAGACCTCACAACAAATCTCAAAATCATCAAGTACATTCCTGGGGAAAAGGATAGTAAGGAAATGATGCAAAGAAGGTCCAAGTGAACCTGATTCTTCTGGATGGGCTTCAGTTGCTCCAGTAACAACTACATCCTTAAATCCCTGCGACAATAACCACAGCAAAGCTCTGCTTCCCACTCACAAAGCACACAGTGCAGCAGCATTTCATTATCCTTGTGACCTCTGGAAACTGACCTTCCCTAAGGTCTTCCAGAGTCTGGTGGCCCAGCTCTTCCTTAGACTTAGAGGCAACCCCCTCCAATCTGTATCATATCTGACTTCTTCTCTCAGTCTGCCTATGTCTTAATTTCCCTAAACTTATAAAGACACCAGTCTTAGATCTAGGCCTATCTTCAAGCTCTTACCTTCGTTGGATTACATCTACAGCAATCCTATTTCCAATCAAGCCCACATTCACAGATAGAAAGGTTCAGAGTTTCAACACAACTTTTAGAGGGGCAGAGTCCAATGGATAACTCACACATGGTGGGCAATGTCACCAAGGAAGGACAGGAGAGAGTTGAAGTCTACCGTGGGATGTTCTGATATGCTTAAACGGCAACCTCAGATGTGAATTCTGTTACTCTTTCCTCATAACCAAAACCTGGCCTCTGGTTCGAGCCTCATCATAGGAGAGGAAGAGGAATGTCAAGGATCACATGGACATCAGTAAGCATCCACCTTGCAGTGTTCTCTGTAATCAGCAACTTCACTCTTCAGGTGACAGAAAGCTACCAAATGGGGAAGTGAGAGCACCAAAGGATGGAAAGTGGGGGCCTGACCTGGGGAACACCATTAGGGAGAAACAACTCAGAGCACACCCCCACTTAATATGCTGTAAAAGTCCTACAGAGTGTGGGTGATAAGGGTCTACAGTAATGCTGTTCTGTTGAGAAGGGAGGTGAAGCTGGCTGTGAGAACATCTGGGGAGACAGAGGCAGAGAAAGAAGAAGCGTCTCTTCTGACCTCCAATCCCTGACATCAGGATAGTAAAGAGTTTGAGCCAAATGAATACATCTTGCCTTAGAGAAGCACTCTTCTAAATAGCTTGCTATGTGCTACAAAGCTACCCATGCTGTCACTGTCACTAAAGCCAGGACAGAAGATGAAGGAGGAAACTCCAACCAGAAACGTCTTGAGGACTTTGGTCCCTTTACAAGGGGATTGCAGGAAAAAAAAAATGAATTTTGGAAAAATACAGCAAAGGCTTCACGTTTTCTGTCAGTCTTATAAGACAAAGCCACTCATGGATGAGAGAAAGGACCTCTGAGGCTGGCCAAGACTACTCCAGATTCTTGCTGGAGACAGTGACTTCCCATTGACTCAGGATGGAGTTCCATCCTTGCAGGAAAAAAAAAAAAAAACTTCCTGTAGGACACTGTCCTCTGCACAATAGACAGCTTCCCAGGGTGGAAGGTGTCCCCTCCTTCCCTCGCTGTTTCCATGTTTATTTCTGGGGACATGTCCTCAAGTTTCCTTCTCGTTCCACTGTGGACATTAAAACCAATCATCCTGTTGCTCATAGCTGAGAGGATTTTTTAATTCTTTTATTTTTTATGTATCTTTAATAATTTATTCAACTTTTTATTTCATGTGCATTGGTGTGAAGGTATCAAATCCCCTGGAACTGGAGTTAAGGACAGTTGTAAGCTATCATGTGGGTGCTGGGACTGAACTGGGGTCCTCTGGAAGAACAGCCCGTGCTCTTAACTGCTGAGCCATCTCTCCAGCCCCTGCTGAAAGGATTTTTGAAGACAATGCCCAGAGAGATTTATTCTTCATGAGAAGGCACAGCCTCTGAAAGGAGACAAGCTGAGGGCCCCTCCCTGGTAGTGCAGGTCCTACCAAGGCCTGGAGGTTTGTACCAAAGCTGCTGTCTGTGCGGCTAAGGGCTCAGCCCTCGGATGGATGCTTTCACGCTGGTGCACATATTCCTTTCTTTTTCATTATTTATTTTATTTTTTGAGGTTATAATATAATTATATAATTCCCCCCATTTCCTTTTTCTCCCTCCAAACCCTCCCATATCACCTTCCTTGGTCTCTTTCAAATTCACAGCCTCTTTTTTCCTTAATTATTGTTACATACACATACACGGACGTGGTATGCATACACTTTGTTCTTTCATCTTGCTGCAATCCAGAAAGTTATCTTTCGGTCCAGCATGACATTGCACGACATTCCTCCCTATGCATGGAGGAACTGTACCCAACTGACCTCTGCTTAGAGCGATGGTTTTCAACCTTCCTAACACTGTGACCCTTTAGTACGGTTCCTCATGTTATGGTAATCCCCCTAACCATTAAGTTATTTTTCATAACTGTAATTTTGCTATAGTTATGAATTGTAACATAAATACCTGATATGCAGGATATCTGATATCTGACCCCTGTGGGGTCGTGACCCACAGGTTGAGAACCACTGGCTTAGAGTGACAAATAATTGTGCTCCAAGCTCAGCCCATTACACAGTTTTCTTTTTTCACAGGGTTTCTCTGTGTAACAGCCCTGTCCTGTGACTTGCTTTGTAGACCAGGCTGGCCTCAAACTGACAGAGATCCATCCACCTGCCTCTGCCTCCTGCGTGCTAGGATTAAAGGCATGTGCCATCCCACCCAGCCATTAAACAGTTTTCTAAACTCACCAGAGTCAGTTAGAGCTCAAGATATGCCCCGGAGTTATGGAATTTGAACAGTATCCAATACTTTGAAAATGTTTCTGCTAGAATTCTGTCTGGTGTTATTCCCCCATCTCCCTCCCTGCCCCCTCTGCTTCCCCAATTCAAATATTGTTTCTACTAAATCCCACCACACTGAGCACAATCAGGTCAGGAAAATTACTGTAGAGTGCAGCACCACAGTGTAAGGTCAAAGGCAAGTCAGATGGAAGGTAGGATGGCAGTCACTCACCTGCAGCAAGCGGGTCCGTCCTCCCCTCCTCTGCTCTCAAGGGTGAAGGCTTTCATCTTTCTCAGGTGCCCTCCATCAGCTCAGATCCAGAAATGCACGTTGTGGGTATTTGTTAAGTCGCTCGTGACTAACTGAACGCTTTGTTATGCCTCAGCTGACTTGAAAGCAGTTAATTAAAGGCAACCTCACTTATCATAGAACTCGACCCTTGTGTGCACCCACTGGAGAGAATGGTTGGGTAGATGTTTCTCTCTAGCAGAGACTGTTGGAACAGATTGGAAATGCCCCATTAGGGTGCATTCGCCTTTCATAGCTACAGAAGCTTCTAAGATATTTTAATCACACGCACAAACACACATTTGAGGTTAATGACTTTTTTTTAAGACCTGCCCTGACTTGGAACTTGCATGCGTAAAGCTCTTCAGTGGCTCTCCATGAGTTGGCAAAGATGCCTAAGGCCTTCAATCTTCGAGGTTTTTTACATCAGCAGTTCACAGAAATTTTAATCTCATAATTTGTTGATATGGATCTGGGGTGTAATTTAGTAGCTCCACATGTGCATAGGAAGCACGATGCCTCCCATCTCTAGAGAGTTGGAGGGAGGCAAAGAGAAATAAATGGGGAGGGGGGGTCCTTGATACCCATACAAGATTAGGGAGCCTCCAAGTTTTTGTGTAAGTGTGCTGTGTCTCAACATTTACCATATTAAGAATTTAAGATGAAAAGATTTTGTTCTTAATTATGTTATCCTTTGAAAATAACAATAATAAAACAAATTTAAATGTGTTTAAACAGTAAAGGTTTTATATTAAGATGATTAAAGCAACATATTGCTGATACCTAACATTTATGAAACCTATTTTTAAGACAATTTCTAGTGAAAAGGTAGCATCGTTTTACAATTTTGCAAATCTCTAGTGCCAGAGTTAACAGAAGATGATGGACTCCTACTGCATTTGCTCTGTTGTAAGTGCTGTCAATAAATCTAAAGGTAGGTAATAGTTATATTCTGTCCTGGTACTATACCAGATCTCAGAGCGTGAGTGTGCTATGAGTGTGTGGGTGTATGTGGGGGGGGGGGGGTTGGGGGGGGGGGGGGGGGGGGGTGTGTGTGTGTGTGTGTGTGTGTGTGTGTGTGTGTGTGTGTGTGGTATGCACATGTTTATTTATATATAAGCCAGGCCAAACATCAGGTATTCCGTTCTATCATTCCCCACTTTATTCCTTCGAGAGTCTCTCACTGAACCGGGGCCAGCAAGCCCAGTGATTCTCCTGCCTCCGTTCCCAGCAACACTAGGATACCTGGCACGCATGTGGTCACACCCATCTTACTAGGGTACTCAGTCCCAGGCCCTCATGCTGGTGCAGCCGTCGTTTTTACCCACTGAGCTTCCTGCCCAGCCCAGAGCCTATGGTCAAGTCTTACAGGTTAATTACAGTGTGGAATCTAACATGATATCTGTTACCTTTTCAGTCTATGTCCTGCTTACGTAATATATATATATATATATAAATGTCATAACCAAAAGCAACTCGGGGAGGAGAGGGTTTGTTGCATCTTACACTTCCAGGTAACAGTCCTGTGGGGGCAGTCCCAGCAGGAACTCAAGGCAGGAACCTAGAGGTAGGAATTGAGGCAGGAATTGATGGAGAAACACAGAGAAACATCTGGCTTGCTCAGCCTGCTTTCTTAGACACCTCAAGATGACCTGCCCGAGGGCAGCACCACCCACAGTGGGCTGGGCCCTCCTACACCAATCACAAATTAGGAAAATGTAACGCAGGTTTGCCCACATCTGATGGGAGCATTTTTTCAGTTGCGATTCTCTCTTCCCAAACAACGCTAGCTTGTATCAAGTTGACATAAAACCTTACGGCACAGCCCATGACAGGAAAGCCCACTAATTGCCTTCGTCTTTAAATGAGTCCATGCCTTCATGGTTTTGTACCAGCTTCCTCAGTTGCAAAATATTGATACTCTAAGTTAGGCAGATCTTCCAAATGTTGTCACAGCACACTCAGGTGTTATCAGAAGATCACATTTGTCAATAACAGTGCCCACCTTACCAGAAGAATGTAAGTCTTAGGAAACTCTCAAGCTAACCACATGCAAGATTTTAAAATTTTAGCTTTCATTTGGAAATTCAAATTTTATTATTGACAACAAATATCTGCTATTTCTTCTTAAAGAGACAGGCCCACTTTGCTTGTTTTTAAGAAACTGTCCTGCAGGCCTGAATCATCTTGATTTTATTGTTTGTCCATGAAGGACTCAGCCCTTCAACTCCATCACCACCCATGTGCTTCCCCTCGAGGTGACCATTGAAGTCTGCTGTGCAGTGAGTGGGGTGTCTACTCGCTTCATATTTCATTGTGCAGAATATAAAGAGTACACACACAAGTGATTCTAATTAAAAAAAAAAAAACATGGTCCTTTATTAGTCCTATCAAGGATACTCTTAAGTAAAACTGGGGTCCCCTACCCCACAAAGGCAGGTAGTGATACAATGATTCACTAATACAATGACTAACAAAAATCACAGACTTGGTTTCTGAAAAAGCCCCATTGTTTTCACTTACCCTCGTTGTGAATTTTGACAGTGAAAGGTTATGACAAATACATATATAATATATATTATATAATATATATCATACATATTGTATAATATATCACATATATTGTCTGATATATATCATATATATTATATAATATATTGTATAACACATATCATATATTATATAATGTATATCACATATATAAATAGACATATAAAAAAATCAACTTGACTTAATTCTATAAAAGGGTCTCCAGCAGCACAAGAGCTGCAAGGACCATGCTTTGTAAACTCAAGACCTCTGTGCTCTGATTTCTAACAGTCTCTAAGCTTCCTTGCTGGCTGACCATGGGATTTCCCAGGAGCTAAGAATTCAAAGACAAGAGGTGGGTCTGGTGGCTCATGACTATAATCCCAGCACTGGCGTGGACCGCGTGGCAACCACGGCTGCTTGACAAAGTCCCAGTATTTCAACTATGTGGATCACAATTCTCCGGCACCCTT
>CABHPP010127425.1:28511-64608 GCA_902168425.1 Peromyscus attwateri | reverse complement strand
CCTAAATCCCAAAACACATAAGTAATAGAAATACCATACTACTAGACCATTGGTAGTTATGTAAATGTAATAGACTACAAACCTCTTCATACTAATTAATATGAACATATTCAAAGACAAACTTTAGAAAAAAAATTGATTTCAGATCAAATAAGCCCTGGAGGTATAGAAACAAAACTCTGTAAGACTATAAGAGAATTTTATTGAATACCAAATTGTGTTCATGGTAAGAATAAAGCATATTTGACCATGGACTTGGTTGTTTGAGTCATTTCTACAATGCAGTAACAGTGACAGTTCTTAGGACAAACATCATTAAATGTGAAAAACAATAAAATTAAATATACCCAAATAACTTCTTAGCTATATTTGCTTTCAGGTGTTTTTTAATAAGTCACTAATTTTGGAAATTGCAGAGCTGGGCAATGCACTCCTCATTTCCTGCCTACTTTACTGTAGATGACACTTCTTCTTGAAGCCACCAAATCCTTTGAAAACTATTCTCTGGGGAGTATCATCTCTTTATCCTATCAGAGCAAGTTTCTTTTCTCATTTTCCCAATCTTTCTGGAATAAAGACCTTTCTTCCTTTCCCTGTCTTCTGTGGAAACAATGCTCTTTATGATCCTAACAAATAACTTCATAGTTAACTATTTCTTGGAAAAGGAACTGAAAATTCAGGAGTCATAAGATTTTGGAATGAGATGTTTTTCTTTCAGTCAGCAGACCCAGAATATCCAAAGACCTACAGATAATACTCTGATGACTGCCTATCTGATATATGTCTGCATGTAAGCCTGGTGCTAACAAAACCCACGAAGGTAAGTTTTCTAAGTGATGGTCTTCTATTTGCCGGCTTTCCTAATAAATCTTTCTCCTTGTACTTAGAACTTGTCCTTGTGCCATTGGACTTCTTGAGTGATTAGCAATGAATATGTGTTCATACTTACAGGCTTATCTTTTGGAATAAATCTAACCTAGAGTAAAGTAAATAGAAGTGAAATGGAGCTTGAACTTTCCATGAATTGGAAAAACATGACCAAAATTTGGTGGCATTTGAATAACTTCAATAGATTGTGGTCAACAGAAATAGTCTCTAGTATACTAGTATCCAGCTCTTGGGAGATTGAAGACAGTGAAAAGTGCTTCTAAAATTGTTTGCTCTTACTGTCAGGAAACTGTAATAAACTTCTTTCTAAGCATTAGAAAGTGTTTATCAACCAGTGAGTTGTGACCACTTTCAGGGTCAGATATCAGATTTCCTGCATATCAGATATTTATATTATAATTCAAAGAGTAGAAAAATTACAGTTATGAAGTAGCTATGAAATATTTTATGGCTGGGGTCACCACAATATGAGAAACTATATTAAAGGGTCGCAGTGTCAGAATGATGACAGCAAGGCTGTGGTGTATGTGCACTGTTTGCAGGGCCAAGTACCAGAAAACCATTGTGAGAAACTTAAATGAAAACAGGAAAACTGATACCACAAATGGGTGTACATGATCACTTCAATATATGGCAAAGGAACAGCTGGATAAGGTTGAAAAAATATTTGTCCAACATATCAACAACAAAGGACTTGCACCTAAGGAGTAAAGAACTATAGTTGGAATTTTCTTTGGGCCAACAAACAGCTCCCAAATAATGACACAGAGAATTCTTATTAGTTATGAATTCTTGGCCTTAGCTTAGACTTGTTCCACTAGCTCTTTTAACTTCATTTAACCTGTTTCTATTCATCTACATTTTGCCTCAGGGCTTTTTACCTTTCTTTCATTCTGTATATCCTACTTTCTTGCTTCCTCCATGTCTGTCTAGGTGCCTCCTTGTCTCTCTGGTGTCTCCTTTCTTTCTTCTCCCAAAGCTAAATTCCTCCTCCTAATTACTCTCCCTGCCTGGAAGTCCTGCCTATAACTCATCCTTGGCTATTGTCCATTCAGCTTTTTATTAGATCAATCAGGTGCCTTAGGCATGCAATGTAAAATAGCAACTTCTCTTTGCATAATTAAACAACTGCAACACATCTTTACATAGTTAAACAAGTGCAACACATCTTTACATAGTTAAACAAATGCAACACATTTTTGCATAGTTAAACGAGTATTCCACAACAAAGAGCCCTTCAATTCAGTTATTTAAAAAAAGACATTAAGTCAGGTACAAATTTAACAACTAAATCATTAATAGAAGATATATGATCAATATAGACATGTAGAATTATGTTTCATTTCATCAGTAAATAAAAACCGCAATGAGATGCTATTTCACAGGTATACAATAATAGTCCTCAACAACTATGCTTAAGTATTTATCTTGAAGAAATGGAGCCACATGTCCATGCAAAACAAGTACAGAAATATTTCTAGCTGCTTTATTAGTAATAGTTTAAAATGGTTTGTAAACCCAAAGTTCTTGGTAATGGTGATAAAGCATACCATAGCTGTACAACAAAATGCTATCATTCACCAATAGAACGCAAAAAAACAGACGAATGAGTAAATCTCAAAACAACTATGTTGTGCTCAAAAAGCTAGACAAAAGTGATTAAAAAGTACATGAGTCCATTTATGCAAAGGTCTCTAAAATTCAAAGCATATAGTGTATGGTGACAGTAGTTACCATCATAATACAAGTTACTTCACAGGTGTAACCATATGTCACAGTTCTTAAATTATGTACTATAGATATCTGGGGTTTATTGAATGCTACTATACCTCTTTAGATGAATAGATGAAATAATGTCATTTATGTATAAATTTTTTTAAAAGAAGAAATGGAAAATTAAAAAATTCTATTATATAATTCACAAAATTATAGAATCTTATGTCTCAGTATTAAAATATGAGCTTATTTTTGCTTATAATTTTAGAAGATAATACATGAGGAAAAAAGGTCTTATTTTGTTAAAAGATGGTAAGTATATTTTTATTCAGAAGGACTTCTTTTAGAAATAACAGAATAATGTCATGAAAAAAATAGTTTAGTAGAGAAAAACAACATAAGTATACTGGTAGATGATGAGAAGGTATTTTAAAAATGAAACTTCCCTTGATAATTTTAGAATATTTCCTTAGGGAAAACAAGTTCCCATCTTCAACAAACACTCCAGTAATTATTTAATGCCAAAATTACTAGAGCTGTGTACTTTATAGATAAGAATAAGACAAAGTTATGAATTATTAGCTCATATGATTTTATAATTTATCATCACTGCCCTAATATTGAAAGTTTTAATATGCTCAGTTTGTAAAGAAAAAATGAAGTTGTAACATTACCATTTCTGCTAATACTTATTTTTTTTAACTCATAGTACTTTGTTTTAATGTATTTTACTGGGAATTTTATACACGTATTCAATCTATTTTGATAATAACTACATCTTACTCCCTCTTCCTACTTTCTCTTCACCTCCATATTACAAATCCTTCTCCAAGTTTCTTATCCTCTTCATATTTTTAAAATTTTATTAGTTCTTTGAGAATTTCATACAATGTGTTTTGACAATATCTACCCTCCCCACAACTACTCTGAGATCCAACCTCTTCCCTACCTAGCCAACTTTGTTTTCTTTTTGCCAGTCCAATTTCTGCTTACTATGATCCTAGAATATATGGAAACAGATCCTCTGTCTAGATTTTTAAGGAATCTCCATGCTGATATTCATAGTGAGTGTTCCTCTTCCCCTCATCCACACCATCTTTTGTTGTCAATACTTTTAAGGATGATCTTATCCATTATGACTGTGTTAAAGTGAAATGCCAATGTAGTTTTCATTTGTATTTTCTCCCACCCTGAACTCTGCTACAATGGATCTAAAACTCAAACTCTAAATGGATCAAGATCTCAACACATGACCTGATACCTTAAATCTGACAGAAGAGAAATCAGGAAATAATCTTGAACTCATTGGCACAGAAAGCACTTTCTGAACAGGACCTTGATAACACAGGCAGTAAGACCAACAATAAATGAAAGCTCATAAAACTAAAAATCTTCTGTATAGCAAAAGGATCATCCCTTGAGTAAAGAGACAGCCTATAGAATGGTAAAAAAATAACCTCTACTGATTGTGCATATGAGAAAAGGCTAGCATGTAATAGACAGAAAACACAAAGAATTAGTTGTGTTGCCTAGTACCAACGGCTACACCCACAAAGCCACTCCCACATCTGAGGCTCAGGGAATGTTACAGAAGAGGTGGCAGAAAGACAACCCAATTAAAATTTGGGACATGAAACTAAGGGATAATTCTCAAATGATTAAATATCAATGACTGAGAAATGTTTTAAAATCCACTGTGCCTGTACGTGTTGTCTATACACACATGGGTACAGGACCATCCACTGGAGCATAGGCTACCTACCAGGGACCACCATACTGAAGAAAACTAACTGTCCCGCCATCAGATATTATCAACTACCAATAGTCATTGAGGAGT
Source organism: Peromyscus attwateri (assembly GCA_902168425.1). Lineage (NCBI taxonomy): Eukaryota > Metazoa > Chordata > Mammalia > Rodentia > Cricetidae > Peromyscus > Peromyscus attwateri. The sequence continues at coordinate 60,167 of CABHPP010127425.1, read as the reverse complement.
GCATTCTCATGACTTTTGTAGGTTTTGTGCAGGCAACATAGCTGTTGTGGGTTCATAGGGACAAAGTCCCTGCCATGTTAAGAAGACATTATTTTATAGCAGTCCTGCCTTTCATAATTTATCTGACCACTATTCAGTGATGTTCTCTGAGCCTTAGGAGGAAGAAAATTGATATAAACCTCCCACTTAGGGATGAAATCTCTATAAGCATTTGATCACTGCACTTTGACCAGTTAGTGGTCTCTATATTAGTCTCTCAATAAAAAAAAATTATCTGATGAGAGTTAACTCTATTTTCTTCTTTTTTTTTTTGAGATTATAATATAATAATATTTTTCCTTTCCCTTTCCTCCCTCAAAACCCTCCCATTTACCCCTCCTTTATCTTTAAAATTCATGGCCTTTGTTTTCTCGAATTGTTGCTACAGTCCCGAATATAATCCATTTGGTCTGTATAGTGTTACCCTCAGTATGCTTTCACAGTGGATCATTTAGTATTGGAAAACCAGTTGGTGTGCTTATCTCTGGCAGAGATGATTTCTCACATTCTTAGCATTTCTTTATTGCCTCTAGTCTTTTGTTGTTGTTCTTGTTAAGCTCATGTTCAGGCAGTTATATTGGTGACATTTTATGGGTGTAGCTTCTGATATCACTAGGAGACATAGTCTCATGGCAAACTCCTTGATCCTCTGGCTCAGTCTTTCTGCCACCTCCTGGTAATGTTCCTTGAGCCTCAGGCATGGGTGTGGTTTTGTAGGTGTATCTGTTGGTACTGGGCAACACAACTTTGCATTTTGATTGGTTATGATTTTCTGTAATAGTCTCTGTCTCTTGCATATGAAAGTTTTCTTGATGAGAGGTTAAGACTACATTTATATATCAGTATAAAGACAAATACTTAGAGTGTAATTAGTGATTATGGTAGATTAATAATGTGGTAGTTTTAGTTTCTTCTCCAAGAACCACAACTTCACTAGCTTGGTAGTTGAGTAGGTTTCCAGTACCAGTCATGGTTTCCTCCTCTTGCATGTCTTATATTCAAATAGAGAACTCTTGGTTATCACCAAGGTATGTTTTTTTTTCTTAATTTTTTTATTTTATAATTTAATTTAATTTTCCATATCAGCCACGGATTCCCCTGTCCTCCCTCCTCCTCCCGTCCCTCCTCCCCCCAGCCCACCCCTCATTCGCATCTCCTCCAGGGCAAGAACTCCCCTGGGGATTCAGCTCAGCCTTCTAGATTCAGTCAAGGTAGGTCCAGTCCCCTCCTCCCTTCACCCAGGGTGAGCAAAGTGTCCCTGCATGGGCCCCAGGTTCCAAACAGCCAGCTCATGCACTAAGGACAGGTCCTGGTCCCACTGCCTGGGGGTCTCCCAAATAGTTCAAGCTAATCAACTGTCTCACTTATCCAGAGGGCCTGATCCAGTTGGGGGCTCCTCAGCTATTGGTTCATAGTTCATGTGTTTCCACTAGTTTGGCTATTTGTCCCTGCGCTTTTTCCAATCATGGACTCAGTAATTCTCACTCATACAATTCCTCCTCTTTCTCACCAATTGGACTCCTGGGGCTCCATCTGGGGCCTGGCCGTGGATCTCTGCATCCACTTCCATTAGTCATTGGATGAGAATTCTAGCAGGACAGTTAGGTTGTTTGGCCATCTGATCACCAGAGTAGGTCAGTTCGGGCTTTTTCTCGACCATTGCCAGTAATCTATTGTGGAAGTATCTTTGTGGATTTCTGGGGACCTCTCTAGTACTTTGCTTCTTCCTATTCCCATGGGGTCTTCATTTATCATGATCTGTTTTTCCTTGTTCTCCCTCCCTGTTCTTGATCCAGCTGGGATCTCCTGCTCCCCTAAGCTCTTTTCCTAGATTCTTGCCCTGCAATCTACATGCCCTGCCCCCACACCCATCTGCCCGGAGACCCCCGCCACTTCCTGAGACTTAGAGACCAGCCCCCAGCTCCCATCGGGGCCTGGAGTTCCCATCCGGACCAGAGACCCCCCAGCGGACCCTACAATCTACACGCCCTGCCTGAGATGCCCCCACACCCATCCGCCTGAGACCACCCCCACGTTCTGAGAATTGGAGACCAGCCCCCAGCTCCCATCCAGCCCAAGGTATGTTTATTATGCTTGTACAACCATAGCTTTTGTGTCATGCTGGTTGGCTTTTAGTGTGGTTCATAGAATTCATAGCTGTGTAGAACCATTGCTTGCTTCCCTCCTTTAGTAGCATAGTACCTTCTGATACCATGAAAGCTAGTCTTCAGGAAGGAGGCAATCAGGTCATTTCTATCTCAGTGGTCTCTGGATCCTGTGTTTAAAGTGCATGGCATCTTCAACAAGAGGGACTTATTTTCCATCTCTAGCAAGCAACAAACAGCAATAGCAAAGCTCTAAAGTTTTGGAGTCTCTTGGACAATCCATACTAACAGCTCAAATAAATGGCTTCTCATATCTGGCCTTGGTGTTTTTGTTGGTTTGCTCTTGGAGAGAGCATTGTCTTCCAAATAACAAATTTCATTTAAACTATGTATGTATATACACAGACTTTTGTTTACATGGAGTTTTTTGTAGATTGTTAATAGTATGATTCCTTATGACTTTTTCAGACACCTTAATGTTATTTTATCCTCCTCTCTCCTTCTGTACTTATCTCCACCTGCTTCCTAATTAGAGCCCCCCTTTTCTATTCATCCAGGCAGATCATTCCTACCCATTGTTCAGATTTGATAATTTTTAAAACATGTTAATCTAAGTACATTTATTTAGAAGTAAAAAATTTAATGATTAATAATGACAAAATTACATTTGTCAATATTAATAGCTTATGCCTATTTTCATCTTATAAGAAATACTAGTACACACCAAAACTCCTACCTGAATAACTGTTAACTACATGCAAAAGATTTGTAGATATTGCAGTAGGACTATGATGCCTAAAATAAGAAACAAAAGAAGCCTTGATGATTGTGGTCTTTGTATGGAGAGATAGTGTCCAGACACCAAGTTAGCTTAGAGCTGTCGTCTTGCTGAGCTGCAGAAAACAGGGTTTAGAGGAGTTTTGGGAGTACAAAACAGTAAACAATGAAGACAGAAGTCTCTGAGGTTTGGAAATATTCTTTATATTGTCAGCACAACAGTGCATTTTTACAAGACAAGACTCAATAAAGCACATTTTAGAAATTTAAAACTTTTTTGCATGTCTGAGATAATCTCTTAAAATATCTAGTGGATAATTTTATTTATTTATTTGTTTATTTATTTATTTGTTTGTTTTTCAAGACAGGGTTTCTCTGTGTAGCTTTGGAGCCTGTCCTGGAACTCACTCTATAGACCAGGCTGGCCTCAAACTCACGGAGATCCACCTGCCTCTGCCTCCCGAGTACTGGGGTTAAAGGTGTGTGCCACCACTGCCTGGCCCTAGTGGATAATTTGTAGCATAAATTCAAAAATTTAAGAATGTTTTGTAGATGAATGAGAGGATTCATTTGAACAAATACTCCAAATATTTTAATTAAATATTTTATTTAATAATTTATGCATTCACACAAAGTGTTTAGGGTCAATTCCTCCTACATTCCCTTCCTTCCAATTCCTTTTCCACCCTCTCCTTTTCATTTCCAACTTCATGTGTTTGTTTTCTGTCTCTGTTTGTCTGTCTGTCTCTGTTTATCTGTCTGTTCGTCTGTCTATCTGTCTGCTCCTCCTTATTTCTCTCAAGTTAATACCCACTGAGTTCATTTAGTGCTACATACATGTGCATGGGTATTGCACCATCTACTGCAGTATTGATAGCTTCTTAGGGTCATCATCCTAGACAGAAAGTAACTCTCTCTGTCTTTCTCTGTCTCTGTCTGTCTGTCTCTCTCTGTCTCTGTCTGTCTGTCTCTGTCTCTCTATCACACACATACAAACACACACACACACACACACACACACACACACACAGACCCATGCACATGCACATTAGTCATCAACTTCATAATATCCCCAATTCTCCATGGTGTGAATTTGCTTGGCTTGATCTTCCTCAGATCTTGGGTGTAGTCTCATCTGCTATGAGTTCATTTGGGCAACTGCTGTCATGTCTGACAAATACTGTTTTGCTAGAGAAACCTACTACCTCTGACTCTTACAATCTTTCTTGTCTGCTCTTTCATCATGTCCCTGAGCCTTGTGGGGACAGGGTGCAATATAGATGGTCAAGTGAGAGCTGAGTACTTCATACTTTCTTATTTTCTGTATGTTAACTGGTTTGTTGCTCTCTGTATTAATCACCATCTACTGCAAAGAGAAACTTAACCGATGAGAGCTGAGAGATTTTCTAATCCATTTTTATTAAATATATAAGACTATTTTTATAAAAGAAAAAAGTGAAAACATATGCTGTGTATTTTTAATAACAATGTGTGAAACCAATAGAAATGATGCCAAAAATGTAAAATTTTTACTTCAAATAAGAGCCATTGATTCATGGGAAGTGTTCCCTTTTCTTTTCTACTTTTACATTAACTATTATGTACTAAATTATACATTGTTTTTGAATGTATACCTAAAATACTTATTTCAAGGTTTGTCTCTTTTGTAATTAGATGTTATTATGTTGGCAGATCATTTTGTTCTAATTCAAAATAACAGTTAATAAAGTTAAGGTTGGCACACTAGAGAGAATATGAGATGATCACTATAAAATAAACTTACATTTTAACCATTATTTGGATAATTATTTTGCAAAGTTGTTCAGTGGAAAAGATAAAAATACAATTTTGAGACATAAAATAATAGATACCATAGAAATTCTTCAAAATATGCTAAGCATGCATACTTGTACCTTATTTTCTTAATACACATCAATTTTTTGTCTTGACACACAGGTGACAGCTGGGGCATGTGGTTAAACTACACACACACACATCTTAAAATGTATCAATCTAATAATAACAGCTTAGGTTGTAAAATATCGCAAGCTTTATCTCTCAAGTACATTTCTAATTTAGAACTCCAAGCAGAAGACAAAAAATATACACATTTTAAAATCTTGGACTATATCCAAATGATTAGCAGGTAAGAATATGTAGATAATAAACTCACTTAATATTTTATTATTTAAAGCAAAGTGAAATCATGTGCTAGACTTCTTGAGTATCACAGGTGTCCATTCTTGTAGCACGAATCCTAATTGGTCTTAATAATAAAAACCTGGAGTCAGATATAAGGGTAAATGCTGAAAGATCAGAGAGACAAAAGAGCAAGCCACAGCCACCACCTCTTAACTGGCCAACTCCTCAGCCTGAAAGAGACTGAGCTCCTGTCTCCTTCTGCCTTATATTCTTCTCTCTGCTCAGCCTTATTACTTCCTGTTTCCTCCTCCCAAGTGCTTGGATTAAAGGTGTGTGCCACCACTGTCTGACCTCTGTGGCTAACTAGTGGCTTAACTCTGCACTCTGATCTTCAGGCAAGATTTATTTGTTAGATCACAAACAAAATATCACCACACATTCTTATCACATATTAAAGAAGTAGTATCTGTTTGAGGTGTCAATTCTAAAATATAGTATAGTACTACTTTTTAAGAGGATGGACAATGAATTAAAATTTAGGAAATAAGGACTTCGGTGAGACTTTGGAAAATTTAAATCTCATCAAGAAGAAGCACAAATGTGTAGTTTAGAGATTTAAGAACTGGTATACCCGAGGACAAACACAGTGGTACTTGATATCAAAATGCACCTATTCTAGAAATAGTGTTCCAATGGAATATTTTCTGTATGTTAATTAATCCCTTTCAACCAGTCTACCATGTATAAATAAGCCATCCTCTGAAAGCATATCAAAAAAGTTAGTAACTTATTCATTTATGTGTCCCTTGTTGGAATATCATAAGTATAAGCTAGTAAAGAAATGAGTTCAATTTAAACTCAGACATCTGTTTTTATGCCAGTCAATCTCGACTTCTTAACGGAATGCAGGAACAAAATGACATGATAGAAGAAAAGGTGAAATGAGAAAGCAATAATATTCATCAACTTCTACACTCCCAGGCACGGTGCAATGCTCTTCATATGAGCAGACATTACAGTTTTACCACTGACAAGGAAGTGACCTCAGTGGGAGTATGCAGCTGTGGGAAAGAGAAAGTGATGACATGGAATAAGAAATGTATTTGTATTCTTGCCATACATACTAGACTTGAGCCTTTCAGTTGAGAGCTAAACCCGTTGTTGAGAAACTCACAATTCCTACCTGATGAGATTTTAACTATAAATATGCCTACCATAGTATTCAGGACTCAAAATGTAATAGAATTGTTGAACAGATCTCACTGGTTCTGTCTTTTGCCTCTTTCTTTCTCTTCCTCTCTCTCTCTCTTCCTTCCCTCCTTTTTCTCCTTCCCTTCTTCCCTTGCCTTCTTTTTCCTGTAACTATCTCCCCTCTCTTTTTCCCTCTGGTATTCAGTTAGTAACTAGAGAGAAGGAGGAAAATCTTTGATAATAAAGGATGGTGAAAATTCTATGAACTTAATTCAAGGAATTGCATTTAAGAAATTGATATTTAAGGTGAGAAAAAAACTCACTGGTGTGAGGAATTCAAAGGGTTTGAATTCCATAAATCAAATTGTAGTATATATGCTGTGGTCACTGTGAAGTCCTTTGTGAACTGTTTAGGGTAGAGGCAATGTGTGAACCTGGAGGATTCTGAGTAAAGAAATTGGTGTGATCTTAGTATTATTTTTCTATAAATTCTAAATCCAAAGTTACTATTTTTAAACAAAGCAAGGAAGACGAAGAGAGATTATGGTGATATTTTGTTTGTGCTCTAACAAATAAAGCTTGTCTGAAGATCAGAAGGTGGAGCTAGCCATAAGTTAATCATAAAGGGGCTGGAAGTCTGTACAGACAGGAGACAGGAAGTGATATGTCTGGGCAGAGAGAGGAATATAAGGCAGGCAGAGACAGGAGCTCTGCCCTTTTTGGTCTAAAGAGTCATGAAGGTAAGAGGTGACTTTGACTACTCCTTTACTTATCTGATCTTTCAGCACTTATCCTGATATATGACTCTGGGTTTTTATTATTGAGACCAATTAGAATTCATGCTATAAGAGATGGAGGAATAAAAATTAGTGGGGACAATAAAGAATGGAGAGATCTATAAATATAACACAATAATTATTGTTTCACCTCATTCTTTCTCTCTGGAGAGGTAGGTAGGTAACACATAGACAAATATAGATAGATAATAGATAAATAAATACATCCATACACGCATGCAAGGTCTGAGGTATAAATATAAATCTATAGATAGATAGATGATAGATAGATAGATAGATAGATAGATAGATAGATAGATAGATACACAGATACATACATACATAGAGACATAGAAACATATTTGCTGAATAGAAGCAAACCACAACCACAATTTGCATGTAGAAGTATAAAATGTGTCAATAAATGTAGAAACTATTTTTAAGAAGAGATTAAGGAAGCATGAACATATCCTATTATAGAACATATCCTAGCAATAGAGATGTAAGTCTAGCCTAGTGTCTTGAAGTAGAAATATGGGTTATAGAAAGTGTAACTACATTTTGTCATGATCCTTTTTGAGACCAGAAGAGAATTTTGTTCTTTAAATTATATAAAATGGTGAGTAATTACATACAGGTTATAATGAAATATTCTAGCTCTCTTAGAGTAACTACAATGAAGACAATTTCCTTAAGTGTTTATAGATTATCACTGAGCTAAGCTACTGGATGTGACATTATATTAGATTTTCTTCAAGGCTAACAGAAATTTGGTAGCATCCCAAACTTCCTTCATGGAAGATATGAAGCTTTAATTTGAAGCAGCAGACAGAAACTGCAAAGAAAATAGAAGATTTGGACATTTTTTTTAAGAATCACAGAGACAGAATAGGACACTGGGCAGAGAGATTCAGAAACTAAACAATCCCTTCTTGGGAAAATGATAGTGTAAAGCTTGGTGGTAAGGTCAAGGAAGGTGTTTCTAGAACAGCAATGCACCAAGACTAAGATTTATAGGAGTTAAGCGCCTGCCATTCACACTCATTTCCAAATATGAACATTGGTCTGGAACAGCTTCATCCCACTGTACTCACACCTTCAAGCATTCCTAGGGCCTCTTTTCTATCCTGTTCTGTAAAATATTTTCCTTTAAATCACCTCACAGGATGTGCTGCCTAGTTTTGTTTCAACTTGACAGAAGTTAAAGCCATTTTAGAAGAGGAAACCTCAATTGAGAAAATGTCTGCACCAGACTGGCCTGTGGGACATTTTCTTGACCAATGGTTGATTTGGGAGAGCACAGCTTGCTGTGAGAGATGCTACTCTTGGGATGTTCATCCTGGGTCTTAAAAAGAAAGCAAGTTGTGCAAGTCATGAGAAAGCAAGCTGGTAAGCAGCACTCTTCCAAGGCCTCTGTATCAACTCCTGACCCAGATTCCTGCCTGGAGTTTCTGCCCTAACTTCCTAAATGATGGAATACAAGTTGTAAGATAAAATATACACTTTCATCACAAGGTTACTTTTTGTCATGGAGCTTTATCATGGCAATAGAAACTCTAACAGATACACTAGGCACATTAAGGAATCTTTAAATTTAGATATAATTGTCAGTAGCACAAGCCCCAGAAAATATGAGCAACGGAAACTAAGCTGGAAAGCCCCATAAGCATGGCTCCAGGCATGCCTCTCAGGAAAGAAGTAGCAAGACTTCTCTCAAAATGCAATGTAATCAAAGACTTTAAGAGGCAGAAATGATTGTAATTGCCCCAGATAGAGAATGTCTGTGGTGAAAGAGTATTTGCCAGACATGACACCATCATTGCATAAATGAATTTACAGGCTGTAACTGTGTGTATAAGACCTGCACAAAATCAAGGGAAAAAAAAAGGAATGAAACATGGATGGGTTAGGTTCTCATGAAGTCTCACTGGCAATGGATGGCTGCTCCATCTGATTTCCTCAGCTATATGGCCCCCTGTGAAACCACCTACACTCTAGTAGATTTGCCTTCATGCAGGCACTTATAATCAGCATTAGGTGGACCCACTGTTTTGTTGTTGTTGTTTGTTTGTTTTTGGTTGTTGTTTCGAGGAATGATTTCTTTGTTTCTCCTTTTAATAATATTACATGATAGAAAGAGAATCAAAGAAATTGGAATTGGATTGTAGCAATAGCAAAAATAGAATGCAGAGAATCTTACACATACAGTATCCACAACTCCTCACTGATTCATAGCTTTACTTATCATGGTTTTTGTCAAAAACAGTGCAAAATTAAATAGAAAATTATAGAAATAAAAGTTTTTAATTATACACTATTATGGAAAGCATGATGACTTTGCATGCTTGTGTCCTGCAGAGATATAAATCTTACATTTGTCTAATGTGTCTGTGTTATATAAGATATCATTAATCAATTAATAATTTTCTTAGTTATCCACCAAACTGTTTATTATCATGCCTGTATTCAAGAAATATTTATTTTAATTGATGATGTTCCCTTCATTAGGCAGAGTTTTCTGTGAGAACAGAATTAGTACGAAATAAAATGGAAAAAAAATAAACAGAGATGGATTTTAAAAACAAAGAATGCACGAAATTATGATGGACAAGTGATGGAATATATTGGGGAGAACTTGGAAGGAAAGGAATGGGTACTGAAATATATATATATATATATATATATATATATATATATGAAATTCTCAAACATTTAAAAAACATATGGTATATAAAGTGTCAGGACGGAAGCTAAATAATTAAGTAGAAATATCTTATGTTCTTAATCCTCTCAGATTTACAGCTATTGGAGAGAAGAGATGCTCTCAGTGGGTTCTTGGGGTGATGCTGAGTGATTTTGTTGTTGCTGTTGTTGATTTGTTTTTCCCTATCTTTCCCTCCATGGTAATGACGGTCTAAGAACTGCATTATATACATATCAATATCCCTGTAGCATTCATGGTTTCTCAGAACACAGACAGAATCTGCCGTGGAGCCGACTCATTATCCTTTCTAAGACTTAATGTAGCTACTGAAACGTGAGAAATTTCTGAAAATGCAACAGCAGGGTAGGCGGGTTAGCAGCTGAACTCTGTCATGGATGCTGAACTCTGCCCCAGTCATGATTCTGAAATAATGGCAGGTACTACCAAATGGCAGAGAGAAGTGAATATTCTTTCAAAACAAACCTGCGAGCAGTGAAGTGATTTAACAGCATGGCAAGCTTGTGCCTTATCACACATAACATACTCATCTGACAGTAAGCATGGTTGAGGGGATAAGGGGAAGACCCTTTGATGTTTCTCAGGTGGCACTTTGCATTTGATTTTGTACCTCCTCCAGTAAGACACCCTCACGGAGGCTGATGTGGGCAAACGTTCTCCACATTTTGGTAATTGGGCGTGGAAATGATTAACTCTAGAGGAATTCTCACCTGATTGACTTGTATCTCATGTTCCTAATTATCCAGAAGAAAGCTAAGCGGCTTTGAGGTCACAGATTTCTATTCTCAGATTCTGGCCTTTTTTCCTATTGAAAGAGATTCTAGAATCTCATTGTGTCACCAAAGCAGTGAGTCCAGTTACAGATGCCTCACATAATTTCTGAAACAATAAAATTAATGTTCATTTACAGAACAACTATTCTGTCTGGTATTTAGGATTCATTCCCTGTGGAGCTGGGTACTGCCAAGTGTTCTCCAAAATTTGTTTACAAAATTGTGACAATAGTCCTAGATGATTTAAGAAAAATCTTCACACAGGAAAAATAAGGAATGACCATTTTGAAGTAATATTTCAATGGCTGTTTTGTCTGATAACTAAATGCAAAGAGGAGGGCATAAAAAACTACATAACCAGTAAGCGGGGTGCAACAGCAATCCAATTATGAGATATATTTGCTTAGGGAGGTGAAGTAGAAATTCAGCTAGAGGAAAGTGGTCAGGTCACAAACATTTAGTTAAACATAGCATTGGTCTGAGGTGCTGATAAATTAAAAACTAGAGGTGTGGCTGCAGGAAGGCTCAGTGACTAAAAGTGCTTGTCCCACAGAAAGAAAGACCTGAGCTCAAATTCCCAGAAACCATGTAAGGCTGAACACAGTAGGTATCTATAATCCCAGTGCTCCACAGTGAGATGAAAGGCAGAGAGAGCAGAATTTCTGCATAATTGCAGACCAGCTAGATTGCCATTAATAGCAAAGCAGCAAACAACAACCACACATCTTCAAACAAGATGGAACATGAGGATGTCAGCAGTAAGCATATGCCCTCATATGTGAGCTAGCACAGATATTCTAACACACACACACACACACACACACACACACACACACACACACATGTACACAGATTTTACAAAATGAAAGTGAAAATTTGGAATAGGCAAGACATGCATGTTCTTTTAGGGTAAGATTTATTTTCAAAAGAATTCTAATTTATTAAAGCAGGAAGAAAGAATGGATTTTTATCCCTAACATTATATATAAATACAATAGAAAGTCTAGTTAACTTTTGCCCATCACTCTACCATCTTAACAGGTTATCTAAGAGTTTGTACTTTCTTAGTTAAACTCAGCCGATTACATTTACCTTATTTCAGGCAATTACCATATATATATATATGATATTAAGAATTATTAATATAAGTATAATTTTATCAGTTCTGAAGTTTCAGACTTGCACTTTAACTGCTATCAAACACTATCATCCCTTTACAATCATTCAAATTTCAATGGCTGAGTTTTGTGACTTAATAAGCCATATAGAAATCTGTTTCCTAATTATACAGTTCACCTAACTCGTAAGTGCACATACTACAAGTGTTCATTCAACAGTCAGGCAATTACTTACTATAGTCTTGAGTTTATATCCAAAGATCTACAACTTAGGGAAAGCAGTTCTTCACAATGCAGGATGCTAATGGAGCATGACAATGCTTACAGAGGGAACTAATAAAACCCACTTCATATCAGCCCATTAAATGTTTTTCTTTAAACCTGGCAAGCCAACCAATGAAGGAGAGTGAGAAAATAAAATGTCAGGAAACAATTGCTATCCCTTTAATACTTCTCTTATAGAATAGACTTTTATTGACTCATTTTTCTTAAGCGTATTGCCAGCTATTTCTAATTTTCTACTGCTTGAGAATGTTACACCTTCATTTAATGATTTTTTAGTCATTTTAACCCAACTCACCCACTTAAAACCCTCCTCTCCTACTGGGACCCTACTTCTCCACAGGTGCCCACCCCTCCTTCTTTGATGTTTTCTTTGTGTGTGTTTTAAACTTTCTTTTTAAACTTCAAAAATTTGTATGTGTACATGCATTGTGTATGTGTGTGAATGCTTTCTGAATCCAGAGGAGTTCATCAGATGCTCTGGAGCTGGAAGTACAGGTGGTTGTGAGCTGTCCAGTGGGGGCCTGGGAACTGAAATCCAGCTAGTCCTCCAAAAATCATCAAGCTCTCTTAAATGTTGCGCCACATTTCCAACCCGGCCCACTGAATTTATTTAGAGTATCTTGCTACAAGCAGTGGATACCACACCAAAAAGATGACATTCTCCTCAATTAACAGTCATTAACTGGAAATCAACAGTCAAAAAGGGTTATGTCTTCATGGGTCCCTCTTCCATCTTTGATGAAATGTTGACAGGCCAGATTTTGTGCAAATCTTGCATGTCTTCTACAGACAACCGCAGCAGCAGTAAATTCATGACTGAAATGGCCGTGACCAGCTGTGTCCAGTACAGAAGACATATTTTGGATGCTCTCTTCTATCACTGCTCTTAAACTCTTTCTACCCCTTCTTCTGACCTGTTCCCTGAGTCTAGGAGGGTGTGGGATAGCTGTCCCATTTAGAGGCAAGCACTCCACCATCACTTGCGCTGTAGTGTTGGCCATTCATGGGTTCCTGTACTAACATCCACACTGCAGGAACAAGCTTCTCAGTCATTTGATTCTAGGTGCTTCTTTTACACTTCAGGCACCTTTCAAAAACTTATACAATACCTTCAGAATGCCTACTGCGAATGTGTGCTTTTCTTAAACAGATAAATATAACCAACTGCATACACATATGAGTGGCATACCAACTCCAAACACATATACTTCTAAATCTACAATTCAAAATTTACTTTTTGTTTGTTTTTCTAAAATTGTCTTAGAAAGATAGAAAACTGGGAAATGGAAATTTTAAGAAATTACTAATACAGGCTTTAGGTTATATAACTGGATAAAACATAATGTATAGGAGTTAAATGCTTTGCCTAATATAATCAAGGAATAGGAAAATCTTATATCACAATATACTGCACTTTTCTGAACGTTGATCTTCTGTCCATACCCTTTTCCTCTGTTCCCACTTTCCTTCTTACTCTTTTTTCTCTTGGTTCTTTTGCATGTTTTTGTGTTTGACAAATCATCGTATAATGTGTTACATACCATTGTAACGTCTTTGAACAAAGGGTGTTTTTATGGTGTGGAGGAGGTGGGACTTTTAAACTTTTTTATGTTTTGAATGTGAGAAATCTTGGAGATTAATGGAAAAGGAAAGGTGATTTAACAGTGATGTGTTTGTGTGTCAAGTTGACAAGGGGTCAATTGTGCTGGAAGGTTTTGTGCCAACTTGACAGAAGCTTATGTCGTCTGAGAGAAGGGAACCTCAATTAAGAAAATGCCTCTATAAGATCGGGCTGCAGGCAAGCTTGTAGGCATTTTTTTTTTTAAATTAGTGATTGATGGGGAAGGACCCAGCCTATTGTGGGTGGGGCCATACCTGGGCTGGTGGTCCTGGGTTCTATAAGTATCAGACTGAAAAAGTAATGGGGAGAAAACCAGTAAGCAGCATCCTCCATGGCCTCTGCGTCAGCTCCTGCCTCCAGATTCCTGCCCTGTTTAAATTCCTGCCTTAACTTCTCTCAGTGGTGGACTGTAACGTGGGGGAAGGGTAAACTGAAAGACACCCTTTCTTCCCCAAATTGTCTTGGTTGTGGTGTTTCATCACGGCAATAGAAACCCTAACTAGGAATAATGGTAACTCTACCCTTCTTACTTTTATTGTACCAACTGAGAAGTAAAAGTAAGTATTTTAGGGCACAACATAAACAAAAGCATGGAACTCGTAAGGGAAGCTTTGGTATGTCTGATGACCTAGGTATCCAAGCATTTCGATTGGGTAAGCATCATTAGAAGAGTTACAGAGAACTGACATGGTGTCAGCAGTTTCTTGGTCCATCATCCCTTTCCCAGGGCTGTTGTTATGTTAATTTTATTCTCTTAACTTCTTACCTACCCTGCTTAGAGAAAAGCAAAACCACAAGGCATTTTTTATGTCCATCTTACTGTGTATAAGCTAAATTTATAGAGCTGTCTACATTTTAAAACAATGGCAGAACATTTGTCATTTTATTTACTCACAGATAAGGGCTTAAAAGTGGGATTTATACAAGAATCAACGGTAAAGCGTTGGAGCAGTTTTTATTATGAATTTTTGTTATGGACTTTATAACATGGGTTTTTGACAGTCTCATGGCTTTGGTATTTTGTTTCATTTCTGGATCTGTCTGCCTTCTGTTCTATTGTTCAGTGGTCCTATATTATGAAGAATCCCTAGAGTTAGGAAATTTCTTTAGGGTACAGTTTGCAACTCACACATTTGTTTGTGTCAGCTTTTTCTGTGACTCCGATTGACTCTCACATGAAAAACCATTTTTACTTTCAGCAAATCCTCGAGCTTCTATCAAACTCCTGTAGCCTGCCTTTGAAAAGAAAAAGAGTAAAATATTCAGTCATATCCTAAACCATTCATGGTGCAGGCACAGGGGAGGCCCCGGTGTAAAGGAATGGCTCACACAGGGCCAATGAAAAAGAGAATTTTGGTCTCCAACCTGGTGCTTCAGGAAACTCCATGATTACATTGTTCTTTTTACCATATGCTCCTGAGAAGATGCCAAGTGATAGTTCAAACATTGCTTTAACATTTCATTGGCTTTTATATTAATATAAAAAAAAAAAAAGAAAAATAGGGCACATAAGAAAACAAAACCACCTGACCTTCCACATAGTGGTGTACTCAGAATTTCTGGGAAAGAAGGGGTCATTTCCTGCCTGTTTTTGTTGAAATAATTCAAGCATTTCCAAGTAGATAGAAGTGGAACTCTGAAGCACACACCCATTTTCTTTTCTTTTTTTCTTTATTCCCAGCACTGCATACAAAGCACAGGGCCTTAATCATTCACAGAACTCTAAATCCTCAGCTCTTAATATTTCTGGCTCTCAGGTTCTGAGATGAGGTCTCACTAAAATTTTCAGGCTGCCTTGAACTTGCTCTATGACACCCATAATCCTCCTGTATCAGCCTTCTATGTAGCTGGGATTACAAACCTATATCACCAGGCCTAGATTATATTTATTTTCCAGACTGGACCAGTTTATGCACAGTTGTTCACTGACTGAGATTTTTAGCACTTTTCCTGGTGAATGAAGGTCTAAGGCCTGAGATTACAACCATAGCATTAAATCTACCCAGTCAGTTTTTCTGAGTACGAGTTTCTTTGCTACCATTATGATTTTTTTCCTTTTACATTATTTTCATGATATAAACTCCATTTGTGAGTTGTGACTCTAATTTTTAATTCATTAAATTTGTTAATTCCTTAACTATGATAAGAGCTTTAAGGTTTCTGTCTACTACTGTGAAAATATCTGGGTGACTCCTTTTGTTTCTGATCAACTGCACTTTTTTTTGGAAGCAGATGATATTATATGTTCTGGATAGACTTTCTGGTTTCTAATTGGATTGTGAGCATTGTGTGTGGGGTTTCCAAACACTATATTCTGTTCATATGAAGAGTTGATTTTGAACATAGTCCATACCAACTCTAATCCTCATCCACCCATGCTAAGCTGCAGTTAAAGTTGCAATGACCTGGTTTACACTACTGGATCCATTTCACCTAAGATTCTGTGTTTCCCAGTGAAGTTATAGTCAGCACACCGCCACAGAGGTGGGTACATTTGGAAGCAGATGTTGGAGCATGACTTTTCTACAACGTTAGTCACTAGGTTCCATTTTCTGCTTCTGCAAAGATTAGTCTAGAATAAAGAAGCACATTAGAGTTTATGGCTCTTCCTTCCTATAACACATATACAGATTATGCTGCTAATATGCTCTCTGCCCATTTATACTTCTTACTTGGTTTAGCTACAGCAAAAACTCACACAATTCTTATTTATTTAAAAGTTATAATGAGGCTTTTTTCCTTTGTTTTTTTGAGACAAGGTATCTCTGTGTAACCCTAGCTGTCCTGGAACTCACTCTGTAGACCAGGCTGGCCTCGAACTCATAGAGGTCTGCCTGCCTCTGCCTCCCAAGTGCTGGGATTAAAGGTGTGCACCACCACTGTCCAATTTAATGAGGCATTTTTAAATTAGTGTAAGGAAGTCCATTTTAAGCTTGCAATTCAATAATTTAGTAAATATATATATAGCTACACAATCATCACCAGGATATTTTTAAAATATCACCATCATCCCATGATAGGTCATTGACAATAAGTCTGAGATGAAGTTAAAAATAAACACTGATTTAAATCCTATCTCAAATATTGAATTTCCTAGCAATTTTATTTAAATGAAGTCATAAATTATATAGGCATGGGTCTATGTCCTTTCTCTTGACAAGATGTTCCCAAGAATCACAAGTTTGTAATTAACAGCCTCCTGCTTTGTATTGGTGTCTACTATCCAATCCAATGGATACAGCATAACTACTAGTTGGTAGATTCTTGGGTTGTTTTTGATTATTTTTGTTGGTTAATTGGCTAGTTCTCAGTAATACACTTCACTGTTTTAAATATTATATTTCCAAAGTGGTAGGAATGAGCTAGTATCATCCTTATAGACTCCACTACCATTCCAAACTATAAGGGATTTGTGTGGAGTTTTAACTTAATTTTTTATCATTCTCCAATTTTAATGTAAGTGATTAAATAACTTGGCAATATGAGTACTCCTAGCTTGATCTGTAGTTGAAATTTTTAAAAGTGTAAATGATATTCAGTCCTAGAGAAAAGTAGTATAAGTTTTTTTGTTTTTTGGTTTTTTTTTTTTTTTTTTGGTTTTTCGAGACAGGGTTTCTCCATGTAGCTTTGGTGCCGGACCTGGATCTCACTCTGTAGACCAGGCTGGCCTCGAACTCACAGAGATCCACCTGGCGCTGCTTCCGAGTGCTGGAATTAAAGGCATGCACTACCCCTGCCTGGCTCAGTATAAGATTTTTGCCTGCATTTGTTTTAACATTTTAATGTTTAAATTACTTGCCATCTATATTTAAAAAGGAGAGCTAATGCTGCTGTTCCTTTAGACATTTTTACTTGGTTTTCTCTCTAATTCCATGGGCAAAGCTATACTGTGTTTTTTATCTAGATGTGCAGTTAATATAGGTTGTAGTCGTAAGTCACTTAAAAAAGACAAATACTATGTTGAAGTAATAAACTAAGATCACTAAACAATCATGCCCCAAAGCCCTAGCCTATCTGGTGACAATTTATGTATAACAGAAATGTGTGTTTTCTTTTCTTTTTCAAACATGAGTTTCCAAACAAACGTACATCATGTGAATGGGTCAGTAACACTAGCGAGTCTTCACATCCATGCTTTACCTAAAACAACTCTAGAAAGAAACTTTCTCTCAAATTTGCATTTTTTAAGTTGTCCAAGCCAAGAAAAATGAAGTGCCATCTCAGGTAGAAGCTACCAAACACTACAAGCAACACTATTAATTTATGTTAGTAATAAAAATTAACATCAAGTCACCCGCAGCATTTCACATGAGAGATTTACTATGCACTGCAAGAAGCTTATATAATCTCAGAAATCAAATCATTGCCTTTTCACTAACACAAAACTTACAATTTCTATATATTCTTTATCTCCTAGAGTATGATTCTTGGAGTACTTAAATTTCTAACCAACCATAATTGTTGTTCAATGTTGTCACTGTGTCACAAAAATGTGTTAAAGTTGTGATGTTATATAAGTTAGATAAATGTTGATAGAATTTTGTAGATAAGGTGGTGTATTTTCTACTTACTGTATCCTCATTTTTTTTTTTCCTCTAGGAGAAGGACACTGTTAAAATGTTAATATTAATGAAGTCTTACTTTGTGTATTTTGTTTTTCCTCGTCTGATTCTATTTGACATACAGACTGAACACCATTTCTTTCTTCTCTGGTTTAAAAAATAACAACAACAAAAAAGACTGCTGGTACACTTGTAAGGTTTTCTTCTATTTAATAGTCATTGAGGCATAGATCTTTGTACTGTATGAGTCTTTTAATGGAAAAACTAAATCATTATCAAATAAATTCTTATTATGGTATCATAGCATTTCAAATAAGATAAAACAAAATGAAATGCTGTTTACATTCAATTTCTCACAGTAACATACTTTCTTCTTTCCAGATTCCTCTCAGCTGAAAGTGCAATAGAAAATAATTCAGAGGGCACAAATCATCCAGAATGTCTAATTTGTTCCAATATTCCTGGCTGTAACCATTATTCCACTCTAGGAAGTAATTTCTAATGAATTTTCAGTCTCAAGTGTTTATTTGACCCTTAAGTAAGACGTGAGTACAGCCAGAGGGGAACACCTCAGTCATGCTATTAAGGCACAAGTGAGAACGGATATGGTGCTTTTCAGTACCACAGTTCAGTGTGTTCCTTTCACTTACACTGCAAGACAAGTGATGAGTAAGAGAAAATAAAAGGAGCAACATATCCTCAGCAATACTCCTGTAGAATTTAAGATACGAAGAAAACTCTTTGTTTGTTTCACCTCAGCTCCTCAAATTGTTATTCCCTATAAACCTTTCTTTTCCAACAGCTGAGGAAGCTACTCAAGAACAGCATATCCATTTCACTTCTGCTGCCACTATTCCTCTCTTTCCCAATGTTCTCCACAGCTCAAATACTAAAACTAAAGCCACATAGAAAATGTTCCCTACTTTACAGTTTGCACTTATATGTAGCTTATCATGCCCTTAATGAAAGATGATCGTTCATACTGCTTAGAGGTGAGGAAAGACTAAAAGGCATCCAGGAACTAATTCTTAGAGACATTTCTCAGAAAAGCATGCATTGCCTCCATCTTCTGTTTTATGACCCACATTTTATTCTTCACAAAGACTCACATACCTAGAGTTAGTTTCATTTCATATGGAGGATGTATCAGCCCATTTATTGTTTCTATTAAAAAGTATCAGAGTCTTGGTAATTTGTAGAGAGAAGAGGTTTATTTACCTCTTAGATATGAGAAGCTAAAAATTCAAACAGTATGGTGTCGGGTCTGGTGAGGGTGTCCCTTCTATGTCATGTCATACCTAAGCATGTTTTGGGCAGTGCAGAGTAAAACAGGAAAGTAGACGATAAAGGAAACTCTGGTTTTGTGATCCCTAAGTAGGCCCCGTCTCTTAAAAGTCTTCTTAACATTGCTCCACTGAGGACAGAGATTCCAATACATGAACTCTGGGAGGATCCACCTGGAAAACAACAAATCACTGCAGAAGGGCAGTGTGACCGAGAACAATGGTAGAGTACTTTGAGAAGAATGGCTTCACAGATCTCATTCCTGTTAGGAAATAGAGAGGAGTGAAAACCAAAGAATGGAACTCCTTAGACTATTCCTGAAGTCTAGTGAAGATATGATCATAATTTTCTTAGAACACTTACAAGTGGAAAGAATTTAATGCATTTCAGAAGTTCTGGTGATAGAACCAACATAAGTGATTTAATAAAGGAATAATTCAAATGCATCTCTTGTTTTTTTTTAATTTCTTAATTTCATCAACTAAGATCACCATTACTTAATAAACCATAAATCAGGGAAAAATTGCTCACTATTCTACTTCAGTGTGGAATGAAATACATGCCAACAAACACAAGAAAAGTATCAGCAAAACAGGCATCTAGTTATTTCTTCCAAATTCATTACAGAAAATACAACATTTTTGAAGTCCAAACACTATAAATATTTTACAAAATACTATACCTCTGATAACAGAAACTACAGCACACACACACACACACACACACACACACACACACACACACACAAACACACACAAAAGAATCAGTACAAAAAAGAACATAGAACATGAAGTAAGAGTACACACATGAAACACTATTCATTGAAGGTATGAACAATACTATAAATCCACACTAGCAAAGTAGATTTCAAAACCATAAATAATAATTTGGGGGCTAGAAAGACAGCTCAGCAGTTAAGAGCACTGGCTGCTCTTCAAGAGGTCATGGTTTTGGTTCCTGTCACCCACATAGCTGCTTACAACTGTCTGTAACTCTAGATGTCCTCTTCTGGTCTCCATGGCCACCAGGCATCAGGAGATGCACAGACATATAGGCAATAAAATCACTCATACACCTAATTTTCAATTTTAAGTAAAAATGAAAATTACCATCTGAATTCATGTTTACAAATTTTGTAGTTTAATGATCATTGGGTATACAGTACAAAATCAGTTATCACCTGTTACTCTTCTTTATGAATATCTCCAAAAACTTTGTGGTAATAATTTCTTCCAAGAATGTTTGCTTAGCAAGGCAACTAGACTAGCACAACAAAATTCAACTACCTTCTACTTGGTTTTATCAAGTCTCTAGTGAGTAGTTTATATCTCTGTGATCTTCAGTCTAATTGACTCTCAGTTTAATGGCCCCCAAACTATCACATGCAGGATTAATTATGTTATGGCACTTCTACACCCAAAGTAATAAGTGGTTTTGATTGTTTCATTAAAATTTCCTGCTTCTCCTTCACTATTAGTTGAGGAAGCTAGAGATAAATATGTATTAGAAACATGGAAGGCAGCAAACAACTGCTTATAAGTAATTGAAGCTACTAATCTATTTTCACCTATTCATTCACATTTATTTAATCTCACACTGAACAAATGTTTCAGGGGTCCCGGTATGTTACAAACAATGATAGCTTACAAGGTAATTTTTCTTTAAAAAATTTAAAATTTAAAAATCTACATCTCAATGTAGGGAAGATATATATATAGAAGGTACATCCATAAAGTCTCACCAACATAGCTACCTATACATGAACTGAACAAGGCCAACAATAGCCATTCTAACACACATAGAGGGAAGCCTGGGAGGCTGAAACCTACACACAGAATTGTAGTCAGCTAAAGAATGCTGAGAATTGGCGAAATAGTCTTCCTCAGGCAAGAGCATACTAATTGGTTATCCAGTACCAAATGATCAGCCCTGAAAACAAACATACAAGTAAAATTACACTGAGCTGGTTGTACTTGTATATTTAGAAATTTATACAGACATATCTATTAGAATTATATATATCCCTAATATATATAATACATGTTCCTAATATACAATATATTCATATTGTTGTTACATATATATGTTATATACATAAATGTATATATATGATATATAGATTATGAAATAATGATTAATGAAAAAAGAGTCCATGATTCTGAAAAGAATGAAGGAGGAGTAATGGAAGATTTTTAGGGGGAGACATGAAGGGAGAATAATTATATTAGAATCTCAAAAAATAAAAGGAATAAATTTTTAGAAAGGAAAAAAGCTCAACCGAGTTTGAAGCAAATATGTGTAAGATAATTTAGAGATAAATGATAGATGATACATAGAAGATAAATGAGAGATAGAATATAATAATGTGAATAAATGCATTTTTAGTAATCTATGGGACCCATATAAGTCTCTTTCTCGGATTATATGCATGCAGATAGATGAAATAGAGAAAGATAAAGACAGAAATAGAGATAGAGAGAGAGATAAGTAGATAGGTAGATAGACAGATTTGTCCAATTGTATTTGTGTTAGTTGTGGTTCCATCTGCAAAAGAATGCACATAATTATTTATAATAAATAGGGAGGGCCTAGTGAAGGGGACAGTAACAAATATGTAAAGAGTATCTGGATAAAGCACAAATTCAAATCACAAGTCAGAAATACAGTAGGATATCTGAACAATTTGTAAAACTGAACAATTCTTCAACATTAGGACTAGCATGTAAATCTTTATCTCCAAATAGATACAAGCTAGAAGGAAATCTGAAACATACTTAAATTATTAAGAATATGGGTTATGTCTAAAATCACATCAATTTTAGACCTTTGTAAATTTGACAATATTGATTTTGTAATAAAAACATCTACCTTGAAATATTTTAGCTTTTATAAGCATAAAAGCTTTTTAGAGAATAAAATGCACTAAGCTCAAGTCTCATATTAAAACCTTAGATTTAAATATGAATTACAACTATAAAGATATTTCTTTTAAAATAATTACAACTGCTTAATTGGTAGAATCCAAAGTAAGCATCATTCTCACCCATCTAAGAGCCAAGGCAAAGAGAGAAGAGGGTGCCAGAATGGATTTGAAGAAAAGACTGAAGAGGACCACAATGTTCCCGAAACTGTGCAACCAATCATTATTGTCTTGTGTTTCATTACTCGGGGAACAGTGTGAGTCACTGTGTTCTCACTTTGTGCTTAGGACTGAAAGAGATACTTGTAAAAATGAAGAAAGCATGTTCACTTCCCTGAGTCTTAGACTGCTGAGAGGCAAACTCACAAAGGGAAATAAGCAAGAATGCTTGCAGAGGTTTGCCTCACAAGGAAAGTATAGGTGTTGTCTCTTGATTGCCTGGGGAGACAAGACAGAAAGGAGGTGCTGTTCACACAGCTCACTTTGAAATTGACAGATTAACGGAACCTTGATGGTAACATAAAATGAGCCAGACAAGTAAAGGGGAATAACTTAGGGCAGTAGCTTATAGATGCATAACTAGCAATTGAACAGGTTAAAGGGTGACTACAATGGAGCATGTGACAAGCTTATAGAATCACAATCTGAAAACCTGCAAAAGAGCCATGACACCTTAGCATCTTACTAACCACTGGTACAGATTTTACAGCTTGTTCACCAGTAAACATCCTTAAGATTTTATTCAAAGAGATCACATTTAATAGTAGAAATGGCTTCTTTATGCCACCACTGAATAGAACAGTTAGGATCATTTTAGTTCAAAGGCATTCACAATAGGAAAATTAGCAGATCTCTTCAAACTTAACTAACCTAATACTTAGCTTTTAAATTAGACTATATTATAGAGTCTATTGTCTTAAATATTTCTTCATTAAAATAATGGCAGCATTTTAAAATGCTGAAGATTGTAAGACGTAGTCTCAAACCATTCCAGATGGGTAAAATAATGATTTTATTTGCTGCAAAGGGAAAAATGCTAATACTCGCAATTGAAATTCTATGAGCCAAATCGTTAATAAAATCCTGCAATCAGTGAGATTTGAATATATTATCTTAATGATGCTGATTATTTTAGATTTATAATTAATGACAAGAATGATATTTATGCTATTTGTAAAAAATGACTACAAAAGGGCTGGCATGATTATTAGTATCTTCTATTAAATGCTTCCTTTGTGCCAAGCCCAAGGGCAAATGCTTTACATTCCTGTTTATCTAATTCACACAATAACTAGATAAGATAGTTACTCCTAATATTAACACTTCAAAGGGAAAAAAATCTGAGACTTAGAGTGTCTGAACTGTCCCAAATTCTAAGCCAATAGTCATTACAGACAGGCTGCAGACTTACTAATCTCTTTTCACAGGCCAACACAGGGAATGATTAGTGATTGCCTTACTCTTCCTTGAATTCTAAAGTGATCTATTTCAGGTTTTCTAAAATAACAGAGTATGCCCAGAAGTTGATAAAAACATAAAGCTAAAACCAAATTCTTTTAATGGGAAATTTGTTTTTGTACCTTCACAAATCAATTTTTTCCTCTGAACATGGAAATTAATCAGGTTTGTCATGGTGAGCCTAACTGTGGGCTGTTATTAACAGTCATAAAATTATCAGGACACAGCATTTGACTTGATAACCTGGTGTGAACAAAATTCTAAAGGTTAATTTTTTTATGGTGTACACAGTGGCATTCCTATTTTTATTCCTACATACTGACTCCAGTAGAGTGGGGGGGAGGGTTCCTTATACTCCTCCATTGTGATTATGTGTGGTTATTTCTTTATATAAATGTCATATGTAAATGTGGTTTGGATTGAAAGCAGGTTTGGCTACCACCTAAGATTAATGGGATGAGTCAGTGGTCTGTTTGTTTTTGTGTATGGGGTGGGGTGGGGTGAAAGCTGCCCTTATCTGTTAATAAACATGAGAAAATTTCTTCTCAAATATAGCTTGTATTTCTGTAAGTACAGTCTCAATATTACTCACAAAAATAAATACAAACAAATTAATAAAAGAGTAAACATTCAGGATTCTAAAACCAGAAATCCAACTGATGTCTCATCAAAGAATACAAGCTATAGAAATGCATTGTTCTCACCACATAAACAGTAAAAACATTACCCATAATGCATAAATAACTATAGCCTATATATAACAAAATGAGACTTTTTCATTTCATAAAACAGTCTTGTTTTACAAGAATCCTAGCTTCTAATTCATAGTAATCCCCTTGCTTTTGCCTCAAAAATGGTGGGATCACAGGCATGAGTCAATGATACCACACAAAGAGTTTTTGAAGTAAAATTTTCTTCTATAGATTGCCTGGAGAAAAAAAGCCAAAAAACAAAAAACAAAAACCTTAAAAATAATAATAATCTTACATTTTTTTCTTGCTGTATCTGAAGACCCGAGATGCTTAGCTTATGAGATATTTCTAAAACTCAAAAATAAAGAATTATCTATTGCAAATGATCTTAATTTCCACTATCTGTGTGTTGTTGGTTGCACACATTTTTAGTACCCTTAGAATATGGATAACTGAATTTCAGAGAATAATCAGGAATCTGAACTGAAAGCACATTAAGGTATGGTTACAAGTTAGGAACAAGTCCTGAAAATGGTTTTAAGCTATTGGCTGTCCTTTCATTCCCACCTATCCATGCTCCACAGCTCATTACCTCAACAATAAGCCTGGTGGAATCCTCAATTGTATTACCACATACCCACCACATAAAACAAATGAAGGTCCCAGCATTCTTTTTTATTTTCCTTTTATTCTTTTCTCATACATTACACCCCAATGACAGTTTTCCCTACCTCCACTTGTCCCTGTCCCTCCCTGTACCTCCCCTTTCCTCCAGATCTACTTCTCCATTTGCTTTAAAAAAAAAAAGATAAAAAATAAATAAAGAGCAGGCCTCCTAGAGATATCAATGGAACACTGCTGTGGGATAATGCTTTTGTACATTGATTTAATAAAACACTGATTGGCTAATAGCCAGGCAGGAAGTATAGGTGGGATAAGCAGACAAGGAGAATTCTGGGAAGAGGAAGGCTGAGCCAGGAGATGCCAGCCCATCATCCAGGGAGCAGCATGTAATGGCACATAGGTAGAGCCACAGAACACGTGGCAACATACAGATTAACAGAAATTGTCTGAGTTTAAGTGTAAGAGCTAGTCAGTATTAGCCTGAGCTAACAGCCAAGCAGATTTAAATAATATAAGCCTCTGTGTGTTTACTTGGGCCCAAGCAGTTGCAAGACTGGTGGGTGAGAGACATTTGTCCTGACCATGGGCTAGGTGGGACACAGGAAAACTTCAGCTACAGAACACAATCTAACATGTTATAATAAGACTAGGCACAAGCCATCATATCAAGGCTGGACTAGGCAACACAGTAGGAAGAAAAGGGTCCCAAGTGCAGGCAAAAAAGTCAGAAACATTCCTCACTGCCACTGTTGGGAGTCCCACCAGAATACCAAGCTACATAACCATGATACATATGCAGAGTGCCTAGTTCAGACCCCCACAGAGTCTATGTTTATCTATGAGTCTCTGTGAGTCCTACTTAGTTGATTCTGTATGCTGTGTTCTCATGAGGTCCTTATGCCCTCTAGCTCCTACAATCCTTCCTCCCCTCTTATGTGGGTTTCCCCTGGGTCCAACTGGTTCTTGGTTGTTAATGTGTCTGCTCCCATCAGTTGCTGGATGATGCCCTTCTGATGACACTTGTGCTAGGCACTAATCTACAAGTATAGCAGAATATCATTAAGAATCATTTCATTAATTTTTCTTTTGCCAGTCATATTTGATTCTACCCTGGGTCTCTAGGCTACTCAGCCTCTGGTTCTTGGCCATCCAGACAGTGTGAGGCATGAGCTCCCTCTAGAGGTGAGGGCCTCAAATTGGAACAATCATGGATGGGCGGCTCCCACAAGTTCTGTGCTATCATTGTCACAGCACATCTTGCAGACTGGACAGATTATAGGTTGAAGGTTTTGTGGCTGGGTTGAGGTCTCAGTCCTGATGCTAGGAACTTGCCTGGTTATAGAAGATCATGGTTCAGGTTCCATGTCTCCCACTACTAGACGACTTCACTAGGCTCACTCTTGGAGATTCCAGGGACTTTGCACTGCTCTAGTTTTCTATATCAACCCCCCAATTTTCCCCAGTTCCAGTCATCTCTCCCAGTACTCTCTCCCTCTGTCTTTCCCATCCCCACCTAATCCCTCCTGTTCCCTCACCTGGCCCCAGTTCACCTATAAAATATATTTTGTATTTCCCCTTCCCAGAAAGATCCATGCATCCTGCCCCCTTGAGCCCTCCTTGTTACTTAGCCTCTTTGGGTCTGTGGATTGTAGCATGTCCACTTATAAATGAGTACATACCATGTTTGTCTTTCTGGGTCTGGTTTACCTCACTCAGGATGATCTTTTCTAGTCCAATCCATTTGCCTACAAATTTCATGATGTCATTGTTTTTAACAATTGAATACTGCTTTAATGTGTAAAGATACCACATTTTATTTAATCATTCTTCAGTTGAGAGACATCTATGCTGTTTCCAGTTTCTGCCTATTATAAACAAAACTTCAATGAACATGGGTGATCAGGTGTCCTTATGGTAGGATGGAGCATCCTTTGGGTATATGTCCATGAATGGTATAGCTGGGTCTTGAGGTATAGTCAAAAGTTTTCCTGTGTGCTACCTGGTCCATAGCCACTCAGACTCAAATAAACACATAGAGGCTTATATCCATTATGAAGCATATGGTCATTATCTCAGGCTTTTTATTGACTAACTCTTACACTTAAATTAACCCATAATTCTTATTTTTGTTTAGCCACATGGTTTGGTACTTTTTCTCAGTTCTGCCTTGTCATCTTGCTTCCTCTATGTCTAGCTGGTGACTCCTGACTCAACATTCCTCTTCTCAGAATTCTCCTCTTCTGCTTGCCCCACCTCTACTTCCTGCCTGGCTACTGGCCATTCAGTGTTTTATTTATCAACCAATCAGAGTAACACACATTCACAGCATACAGAAAGACATCCCACAGCACTCCCCTTTTCTATCTAATCAAAAAGGAAGGTTTTAACTTTAACATAGTAAAATTACATATAACAAAACAGAAGAATTACAAGCAAGAATTACAGTTATAACATCTAGACTATTTGTATTTTGCAAAATTAAAGAAAATATTCTATCATCCATCCTATATTTGTGAGTCTATAGTTTCATATCTAAATTATCTTTTATCATAACCAAGGAAGATTATAACTATCTAGTCTTCAACTACATCAAAGACCCCAGAAGGATATAATATTACCTAAGTAAACAGGAAGTGCATTGTAAGCAACTTCCAAAAATCTAGAATGACAGAGACAGCTAGTGCCTGGACAGTTCCCCAAAGTTCCCCTGCAAACTTGGTACTTCCATTTTCAGCCTATAGCCTAGAGTTTCTTAGTTGCTTTTCCCTGTGTCCTGTAGAGTATCTGGCAGTCTCCTCTGTAAAGCAGGAACCTGAAGGACCATCTCTCATTGCAAAGTTCAGAGGTCACCTTCCTATGGGTCCTGCATGTCCAGTTGATACAACATTTTGTCAAACAAGAACAGTTTCCTGCCCAAATGACTATTTTTGTCAAGAAGAAGATAAACTTTATATGCAGTGTCTTTGACATCCATCTTCTTCTTTGAAATAAATTGGTGTTGCCAGAAGAAGATGTCCAGGAGAGTCTAAGTTTTTAAAACATTTTAAATGCCATATTCTATAGGTCTTTGAAGTGTTTGAAGATTACCTACCTAATTGAAATATATCTATGTTCACCTAGAAAATTTAACTAGCATGACTATAAGTTTGATTATCAGGGATGACTATTTATTAATCATATTTCTTAATTATACATTACAATTTAAAATGAGCTGTATAGTCAAATTTCTAAACAGTCTCAGTAAATAAGTAACATAGATCCAAATACAGAGGTAATAGCCAAAGAGATCAGAGAACTAACGAAGAAACTTGACTACCTCATCTTACCACCTCACCACTGTTGCTATACTGTATAAATAATTCTACTCTCATTTGAGGTATTATGTTTATCTAACTCATTTAGATTGTAATGGATAATTAAGAAATACATATTAATAATTAGTCTTCTATGATAATCAAACTTACACTCATGTTAGTTTAGTTTTCTGGGTATATACAGATATATTTATGACAGATAGGTAGTCTTCAAACACTACAAAGACCTACAGAATATGGAATTTAAAATGTTTTAAAAATTTAGACTTTCTGGACAATGAGACATGTCTGCTCCTGGCAGCACTGATTTACTTCAGAGAAGAGGATGGGCATCCAAAACACTCTATATGGAGTTTATCTTCTTCTTGGCAAAAATAACCATTTGGGCAAGAAACTGTTCTTGCCTGGACTGCTTGATCGACTGGACATGCAGGACCCATAGTAAGGTGACCGCTGAACTTTGGTTGGCAAAATGATCCTTCAGGTTCCTGCTTCGTAGTGGAAACTGCCAGACATTCTACAGGAAACAGAGAGAAGTGACAGATTTCTCAACTTTACAAAGGAACTTTGGATGACTCTCCAGGCTGCCAGCTGTCTCTGTCTACTCTCACAAGACTCCCGAAAGTTGCTTGCATCCTTCTCCCCTTTCTCAAGTAGTATTATATCCTTCTGAGGTCTTTGATGTGGTTGAAGACTAGATAGTTATAATTTCCTTAGTCATGATAAAAGATAAGTTAGATATGAAACCTTAGACTCACAAATACAGGATAGATAGAATATTTTCTTTAATTTTGCCAAATACAAATAGACTAGATATTATAAATATACTAGATATTGTAACTGTAATTTTTTCTTGAAAATTGTTTTGTTATATGTAATGTTACTATGTTAAAGTTAAAATCTTCCTTTTTGAAAAAACAAAAATAGGAAGTGCTGGGAATGTCTTTCTGTATGCTGCGAATGTGTTGCTCTGATTGATTGATAAATAAAATGCTGATTGGCCAGTAGCCAGGCAGGAAGTATAGTATAGGCGGGATAAGCAGAGAGGAGAATTCTGGGAACTGGAAGGCTGAGTCAGGAGACACTGCCATAAGATGCAAGATGTGAAGGCAGAACTGGGAAAAGGTACCAAGCCACGTGGTTAAGCATAGATAAGAATTATGGGTTAATTTAAGTGTAAGAGCTAGTTAGTAATAAGCTTGAGCAAATAACCATACAGTCTGTAAATAATATAAGCCTCTGTGTGTTTACTTGGATCCAAGAGGCTGCAGGACTGGCAGGTGAGAGGGATTTGTTCTGACCACCAGCAGCCTGGGACAAAGGAAAATTTTAGCTACATAACACCTTAAACATAACACCTTAAACAATAGTAGAAATGCACATAGAGTATAACAAAATTAACCTTAAATTTGTATCAATAAACTAAAATCCATAGCAAGGTAAAACATTTCAAATAAGTTGTTGCTCTTTAAAAGTAGATTCAATAATCTACCCTTTCATCATATCGTATCTATAATAGCCCCTTGTCTTTGGAAAGAGATTGCATTTATAATCAACACCCTTTAAATAAAAATAAACATTTATAAACAATATTTTGGGAATTTGGGCAAAGCTTCTCATACTACTTTCTGCTGGATGCAGGCCCTGGAAATCTTATGGGGTTCCTGAGAAAATTAAGAATTATGGTCAAGTCCTGACTGGAGTAGTCTGTGATGCTGCATTGTCTGAGCCAGTTGCCTTGAATCTGATCTGGATGATGGAACATCTAGATACCTCTCAGGGGGGTCTTCCTTGATCAAACCATCTTACCTTGGAATCTATAGGTTCTCATCTTCTATGGAAACAAAAAAGAACCTCTTTTCCAAAGCAACATATTCTTAGACATAAATTTTGAAGTCAAGATACCTTTAAAATATATGTATTGGTTTAACTGAGTAGCCTTTATAATCAAATATCTTTCTGCAGTTAAAAATCCCAAAGTCAATATAATCCAGACCCTTTGTGGGATTTCCATTTTTATGTGGCTTAACTGTCTCTTACTGTCTCTCTAAATATTTTATTTTTTTAAATTATCTATTTCTTTATATAATTATCTATGCTCATTTTCCTCTTTCTTCCAAGCCTAGGTACACTTTTACAAATATTATAAACGATTTAGGGTTTATTTTATCTGAATCTGTCATATTGTGAATCTATTGTTTTTTTAAACTGCAGTGGCTAGTACTGAAGGAGCAGCCTTGGCTGCTGACTCTGCCCATCTCAGCTTCCCAATATGGAGGAGTTAATTCACTGCCAGTGCTGGGAGCTATGCTCTCCGTTGACTCTGGAAGGCCTCTGCTAAGCAGCATGTATCTCAAAATCCTCTTCTTCTTCTTCTTCTTCTTCTTCTTCTTCTCCTCCTCCTCCTCCTCCTCCTCCTCCTCCTCCTCCTCCTCCTTCTTTTGCACTAGCAAAAGCTAAATCCACTCACCACTGTGTACTGCAGCAGGAATCTGTCATGCTGCTTAACTCTTGGCAGCCAGTGGCCAGCTCCATCTTGCAGGCAGCTGTCAGAAGACCAGCTTGAGCTGCTTCTGGCATGAGAATGTGAGACTAGGAAGCCCAGTGTGGCTCCCTTTCATTCAGAATCTTTCTTTCTTAGGTCTATATGGCTCAATGCCCTACAGCGAGCACCAAATGTAGTCATAAGTTTTCCTGTATCCCACCAGGTCTGCAACCACTCAGACCCAAATAAACACACAGAGGCTTATATTAATTATGAACTGCTTGACCATTAGCTCAGGCTTATTACTGACTAGCTCTTACACTTAAATTAACCAATAATTCTTATTTCTGTTTAGCCACATGGCTTGGTACTTTTTCTCAGTTCTGCCTTGTCATCTTGCTTCCTCTGTGTCTGGCTGGAGACTCCTGACTCAGCCTTCCTCTTCCCAGAATTCTTGTCTGCTTGTCCTGCCTATATTTCCTGCTTGGCTACTGGCCAATCAGCGTTTTATTTATCAACCAATTAGAGCAACACATTTTTTTTTTTTTTTGGTTTTTCGAGACAGGGTTTCTCTGTGTAGCTTTGAACCTTTCCTGGAACTCACTTGGTAGCCCAGGCTGGCCTCAAACTCACAAAGATCCACCTGGCTCTGCCTCCCTAGTGCAACACATATTCTTAGTGAACAGAATGATATCCCACAGCATTGAGGTAGATCAATTTCCAATTTTCTGAGGAACTGCCATATTGATTTCCATAGTGGCTGTACAA
>CABHPP010127425.1:0-28411 GCA_902168425.1 Peromyscus attwateri | reverse complement strand
TTTTTGGTTTTTCGAGACAGGGTTTCTCTGTGTAGCTTTGAACCTTTCCTGGAACTCACTTGGTAGCCCAGGCTGGCCTCGAACTCACAAAGATCCACCTGGCTCTGCCTCCCTAGTGCAACACATATTCTTAGTGAACAGAATGATATCCCACAGCATTGAGGTAGATCAATTTCCAATTTTCTGAGGAACTGCCATATTGATTTCCATAGTGGCTGTACAAGTTTGTACTCCTACAAGGTATGGAGGGTGTTCCCTTTATTCTACATCCTCACTAGCATGAGCTATCACTTGTTTTTTTTTTTTTAATCTTAGCCATGCTGACAGGTATAAGGTGGAATTACAATGTAGTTTTGATTTGCATATTCCTGATGGCTAAGGATGTAGAACATTTCTTTGTTTCTTGGCTAACAGACTCCTCTGTTGAGAATTCTCTGTTTAGAACTGTACCCCATTATTTGATTAGGTTATTTAGCTTGTTAATGTCTAGTCTCTTGGATTCTTTATATATTTTGGATATTATCCCTCAATCCGATGTGGAGTTGCAATATTAATGAAGTAGCTGGATACAAGATAATTAAAAAATCAGTAACCATCTTATACACAAATAAAAAATGGACTGAGAAAGAAATAAGGGAAACAACACCCTTCACAATAGTCACAAACTATATAAAATATCGTGGGGGTAACTCTAACTAAGCAAGTGCAAGACTTGTACAACAAAACTTCTGGTCTTTGGAAAAAGAAATTGAAGAACATATCAGAAGATGGAAAGATTGCCCATGCTCATTGATTGGTAGGATTAGCAGAGTAAAATTGGCCATCTTACAAAGAGTAATCTACTGATTCAGTGCAATCGCCATTAAATTCCAAGCACAATTCTTTACAGACCTTGAAAGGGCAATATTCAACTTCGTATGGAATAACAAAAAAACCCAGGATAGCTAAAATATTCCTGTAAAAGAAAAGAACTTCTGGAGGTATCACTGTCCCTGATTTCAAGCTGTACTCAAGAGCTCTAGCAAGAAAAACTGAAACACAGGCCGGGCGTTGGTGGCGCACGCCTTTAATCCCAGCACTCGGGAGGCAGAGGCAGGCGGATCTCTGTGAGTTCAAGGCCAGCCTGGGCTACCAAGTGAGTTCTAGGAAATGGTGCAAAGCTACACAGAGAAACCCTGTCTTGAAAAACCAAAAAAAAAAAAAAAAGAAAAAAGAAAAATTGAAACACATTGACATAAAAACAGACAGGATGAGTACAGGAATTAATCAAAGATCCAGACCTAAATCCAAACACCTATGAATGCTTGATTTTTGAAAAGGAGACAGAAATATACAATGGAAAAAAGAAGTGAACTTCAACAAATTATGCTGATCTCACTGGATGTCATCATGTAGAAGAATGCAAATTGAGCCATGTCTATTACCTGGCACAAACTCAAGTCCAAGTGGGTCAAAGTTGCAGGCTTTCTTGGACTGTCCGCCCCTAAATTATGACACAGAGACTTATTATTAATTATCAGTATTCAGCCTTAGCTTAGGCTTGTTTCTAGCTAGGTTTTTTTTTCTTTAACTTAAATTCATCCATTTCTACTAATCTATGTGCTGCCCTGATCTACCTCATCTACTATGTACTGTCCATCCTGCTTTCCTGCTTCTTTCATGTCTGACTGGCTGGCCCCTGGCTAGCTGGTTGGCTCCCCTTTTCCTTCTGCCTGCCAGCCCTGCCTATCCCTCCTTGGCCTAGCTATTGGCAGTTCAGCTTTTTATTAGTTCAATTAGGTATAGTGGTATTTTATTTGTACTGAAATGTGATTTTATTTGTATGTTAATAAATAAAGTTGCCTAGGGGTCAGAGCTAATAGCAAGCCATAGCAGAGCTGGGCATTCATAGCGCACGCCTTTAATCCCAGCACTTGGTAGGCAGAGCTAGGTAGATCTCTGTGTGTTCAAGGATACAGCCAGCATTGGAGACACACGCCTTTAATCTCAATAACAACCATAGAAGACCTGGAGTGACCTACAGACAAGCAGTGACAAGACGGTCATGTGGTTGGGTTTACAACCAATGAGAAGGCAGAACAGAAAATCTATTTAAAGACAAACATACAGGAAGTAGCTCTCTTTTTCAGAGAGGTCTCTTGGCTGAAGAGGCTAGCTGCAGTGGAAGAGTAAGGCTCTTAGTTCTGATCTCTTGGCTTTCTTCTCTGAATCGGCTCTGTGTTTCTTATTTAACAAGATGGTTGGTTACATCTACAATTAGGTGCCTTGGGCAGGCAAGGTAAAGCAGCAATACATCTTTACATAGTTAAACAAATGCAGCATATCTTTACATGAACAATTATTGCAACATAAACAAATGCAATACATTAAACAAATATTCTATTCCACAACAGATAAAGACCTCAACATAAAATCAGATACACTGAACCTAATAGAAAATAAAGTGGGGAATAGCCTTGAATACATTGGCACAGGATACAACTTCCTGAACAGAACACCAACAACACAGGCTCTAAGAACAACAGTCAACCAATAGGACCTCATGAAACTGAAAATCTTCTGTGACATAAAGAACAGCATCCATAGGACTAAATGTCAGTCTACAGAATGGAAAAATTTTTCACCAACTCCTATAATTCTTTATAAATTTGATTACTGCAATGGAAATTTACACAGTTGTTTGCATTTGTATCTTTAAAAATTAATTTTCTTAATTTTATGAGTATGAGTGTTTTCCTGCATGAATGTTCATATACCAAATGCATGCCTAATGCCTGTAGAGGCCAGGAACATGCATCCAATCTCCTGAGAGTGGAGTTATAAACAGTTTGAACCACCCTATGAGTGCTGGGTACTGAACCCACATCTTCTACAGAAGCAGCAATGCTCTTAACCATTAAGCCATTCATTTCTCCAGCCCTGGATGTATATCTCTTAAATTCATGTCATTTGCTACTTTCTATGATACTCACTTGCAAACCTCTGTCTTTAACTGTTCTTGATCAAGTCAAATTACCATTTTCCTTGGTGGTATATTCAACTTTAGTGTTTTCTTCAAATTACTCCAACACCCTATACTATCAGAATGCCCAGGCCTACTAACATTACCTAGCACTGGATCATAGCCTGTACATTGCCCTACCCTCTAGCCTCTAGCCAGCAAAACTATTGGCGTAATCATAGCTTTGCATAGATTTCCTCATCTGTTCACTTCTGCCAATGCTTAAGATAACCTTTGTTGGCACACCTGTTAGGACTGGAGTGTTCATATTTATTGTTGGCTTCTACCTGGCTAGATAGGATATCTTTCTGATTGAATACAGCCCTGTATGTCATAAATGTTGCACAATGCAGCCAACCAATACACAGTAAAGCAAAAACAGAACAAACTGTTGAGAAGCCCTAACACAACTTCCCCACCTGCAAATTCCCTAAAAGAGATCCTAGTAATTTCTGAAAACATAAGTCACACTCCACATTAGTACAATTAACAATTTTAGTAGCACAAGAGGTACACAAATAAAAGAGGCTCAGATCTAAGGAGTTTTATTTGGATTGGCTTGCCCTTCCCTTCTTGAATTGCATTTTAACCCATGGCTCAAAGGCAAAGATAAGTGAGTATCCCTAAAAACCACAAGTCCAGGTAATAGATTCTGAACAACAGTAATGAATTCTGAACACCCTCCAGGGTACATAGGGACCTGATATGTAGGAAAAAATGAGATTGGTCCATGGGTAATAAAGCACAGAACCACTATCATCAAGTGGAAAAACCTGGATTACAAAAATAAGTTGCTACTGAAGAATCTGAAAGTTATGGGTAGTGAGGCAGAAATTAAAAATAAAGAAATGAAGGGGAAATAACACACATGAAACAAATCTTCAAAAAGTTTTGTAATTAAGGTAATAGGAGGAGCCAGGTGATTTTTCTTGTGATGCTGAGTAAATACAAACCTTTATAAGGGTCTAGGCCTTTGCTTTTGCAAAAATAAAGAGGAGATTGTTTCATCTTTTTGAAAGTAAAAACTTAATTGTTTTGTTTATTTTTAATCTTTAACAATAAACAACAGATTAGATTGGTCATATTTTCAAAATGTTAGTATCTTTTCTGATAATAAGTAAAGATTAACAGATGATCAGTGTTATAATATTTAATTGAATTTCTACTGCAACATCAAGGTTAATCTATAAATAAGGCTACACTTATTCCATATCAGTACAATTCATTCCTGTAGATTTAGCCACCATCCACTGTGTAGGCCTTCAAGACCTGGTAAGTTTGACTGGTGAATTTAAGGTATGAGACAGTTTTGACAGTCTCACCTAAAATTGGCATGTATTAAATCAGCAATCATTTATTTAGTAATTATTTATTGTGAGGCTTTGTTCATGTTCCAGATTATGAAGACAAGGAAACCAGCCATAATCCATCTGTAGGAAATGCAGTCATCTTCATCGGCTTAGATAGTATATTGGTTCAAAGCTATACACTGATAGTTTCTGATAAAGCAATTTTGAGGGAAAAATTACTCATTTTCACTCTTATATTTAGAGGTTTAACTTCCTGATTGACTGGTCTTGTTTCTGAGCAAGGTTGAGGCAGAGCATCATGATAGTAGGATGTGACAGAATAAAGTGTTTTATCTCACTGCATCAGGAATCAAAGAGAAATGGAGTGGAGGGAGTAGAGGACAGAATATATCCTTCAAAGACATTACACATGGCCACTGCCTCCAACCAGTCCTTGCCTCCTAACACTTACATCTATTTCATTAATTCTATCAAATTTTGTAGACACCAATGGATTAATTCACTCATGAAATCAAAGCCTTCATGAGCCAATCTACTCTGAACATAGTTATACTAGGAACAAGACCATTGCCAGACTAGTCTTTTGGAGAGACAGTTGCTAAACGAAACTTATTAAGCACCTTTAACAATATACCACAGATTAAGTAGCCCAAACAGTATAAATTGACTTTCTTACAGTTTTGATGGTTGGGATCCTGAGATCAGTGTATCAGCAGGGCTTCCTCTGTTGGAGACCTGCTGATGGAAGCTTCCTGTTATAGAACAAAGGAGTGGAGGGGGTCGCTGATGTCTGTTCTTATAAGGCCACTAGCCTCATCATAAAAACCTCCAGCATGGTATCATCTAAGCTTCATTATCTCTAAAAAATTACCTTTATAAATACCTTCACCTTAGGATTTGGTGCTTCACTATATGAATCTGGGTCACAATTCAGTCCAAAGTAAAGGACAAGGAGGATAGAGAGTTAACTGTGATCAGACTTGATGTTCTACAGCAGTATTCCAAAGTGAAAAGAATATAATGCAGATGGAGGATCAGCATAATGGCAGTATTAGTGAGCCCTGAGGTCTTAGGTAGAACATTCTCCTAAAGAAGAATACCAATATAGAGTGAGTATTGGGATCCCTAGAAGAAATTGTCTCCTGGAATGTGTGTGTGTGTGTGTGTGTGTGTGTGTGTGTGTGTGTGCGCGCGTGCGCGTGCGCGTGCGCGTGCGCGTGCGCGCTCTTACCTATACAAGTATGCATGAAGGCCAGAGGTCTATACTACACTGGGTGCCTACTTCTAAGGGCCATTTACCTTGTTTTCTTTTTATTAATTTTAATTAAAATGTATTTAACTCAATTCCCCTTTCACTTTTGTCCTTCCAAACCATCCCACACCCTATCCCTCAAACTCCTCCTAGTAACACCCAAGACTCTTTCTCAAATTGTTGGCATCTTTATCTTTGATTTTTATTGTTACATGAGCGTACACACACACACACACACACACACACACACACACACACACACACACGGGGAGAGAGAGAGAGAGAGAGAGAGAGAGAGAGAGAGAGAGAGAGAGGGGGGGGCATGTGCATAAATCTATTAACTTTCACTGTACTAGGAGCTCAGTATGTGACTGGACATGCGAGATAACAACCCCCTGGGATCCCTTGTCTCTGCCTATAATATACATTATAATGGTAAATAGCTATGTTCTGTTATAGTTCACTGAGAACCTGACTCTGCAATTGGGACCCTCTCCTCACAACTAAACAAATTTCGAAGCCAAGCTGTGTTACATTCATTTATGTTGTGGAATATTTGTTTGATGATACAAAGATGTATTGCATTATTTTATGCTACATTTGTTTAACTCTGTAAAGCTGTGTTACTTTGCCTGCTTAAAACATATCATTGGTCTAATAAAGAGCTGAATGGCTAGTAGCTAGGCAGAAGAGAGAAATAGGCAGAGAGAATAAATGGGAGGAGAAATCTAACCTCAAGAGATGAGGAAAGAACTAGAAAAGGAAAAGAAAAGGAGGGAGCCAGGGGCTGGCAACCCATCCAGACATGGAGTAAGAAGGAAAGAAAGATATGTATAATGAAAAAAGAAAAAAAAAACCCAGAGGCAAAACATGTTAAAGAAAAACAGAATAATTTAAGTTAGAAACAAGGCAAGCTAAAGCTAAGCTTTCATAAATAAGTCTCCATGTATTTATTTGGGAGCTGAATGGTGGGCCTCTAAAGAGAAAAAAAAAAATGTATCATGTTTGTGTCAAATGCCTCCAAAACACCTATCTTGGGTCATGCTGGCCCTGTACCTCTTGCAATAGGGAGAGGGAAAAGCAGTTAAGGATATTAAAAACATGTCCTTGAGAAAACCTAGGAGGTAAATTATTTTCAGTAGTGGAAATCATAGTTTATTCCAAATATAAAATAATTGAAGTAGGCATAGATAGTTGAAAGTTCAGCTATGATAAGGTCGTCCTCAGAAAGTTCAATCAGGAACTCAACAACCGAATTCAACTTCTGCTGGATGTTTGCAAGCTTCTGGTTTGATGATATCATCAATGTTTAATCTCTCAATCAGTTTAATGCAGTCATATCTACTGAATGTTGTAAATGCTTGATTATGTTTCCCACCACTCTACTGCTGCTACCTATCTGGCTCTTTTGTGCCTGCCTGCAATCTACTCAATAAGCTCACTCTCTTCAAACCAAAAGCATAACTATCCTAGATTCCTCTCCAGACCATACAGAACACTGCCAATCTGCCAGAACTGGAGTTTCAGGTGCCTACTATGCTGTTCCTTGCACTGGTGCTGGGGACCTGAACTGAGGTCCTCCTCCTGCACAGTAAGGACTTTATACACTAAATCATCTTCCACACCTTTTGTGTTTATTTTTTTTCCTAAATTTTATTTTATTTTTTAGAAAAGCCTTTTCTCATAAAATTTTTACTATTGCTAGTAGTCTAAGCTGGGGTCATCCTTGAGTATTCCTGGGAACCTCCCCAACACCTGGTCTACTAGCAATAGTGGAGAGGGTACGTGAACTGGCTTACTCCAGTCATCACATCAGTGAGTACCCTAACTGTCATCATAGAGCCTCCATCCAGTAACTAATAGAAGCAGATGCAGAGATCCATAGCCAAGCACCAGGCCAAGCTCCAGGAGTCCAGTCAAAGAGATAGAAGAGGGATTCTATGAGCAAGGGCATCAAGATCACAATGGGGAAACCTACAAAGATAACCAAACCAAACTAGTGGGAACTCATGAACTTTAGACCAACAGCTGTAGAGTCTCAATGGGACTGGATTACGTCCTCTGCATAAGCCAGACAGTTGTGTAGCTTGATTTGCTTAAGAAGCCCCTGGCAGTAGGATCAGGATCTATCCCTGGTACATGAGCTAGCTTTTTTGAGTCCACTACCCATGGTGGGACACTTTGCACAACCTTAATGCAGGGGAAGGGGCTTGATCCTGCCTCTACTGAATGTACCAGACTCTGCAGATACCCCATGGGAGACCTTGCCTTGTTGGAAGAGGGAATGGGGGGAGGGTTGCAGGGAAAGGGAAGGGGCAGGAGAAGGGAGGAGATGGGAATCTGTGATTTGTATGTAAAATAAAGTCCAATTAAAAATGGGCTATAGAGCTAAACAGAGAATTCTTGACAGAAGAAGCTCAAAAGACTGAAAAACATTTAAGGAATTGCTCAACATCATTAGTCATCAGGGAAATGCAAATCAAAATGACTCTGAGATACCATCTTATACCTGTCAGAATGGCTAAAATCAAAAACACTGAAGAGAGCTTATGTTGGAGAGGATGTGGAGCAAGGGGAACACTCTTCCACTGTTGGTGGGAATGCAAACTTGTATACTACAGCCACTTTGGAAATCAATATGGCGCTTTCTTAGAAAATTGGGAATCAACCTACCTCAAGACCCAGCTATACCACTCTTGGGCATATACCCAAGGAATGCTCAATCACACCATAAGGACACATGCTCAACTATGTTCTTAGCAGCATTATTTGTAATAGCCAGAACCTGGAAACAACCTAGATGCCCTTCAACTGAAGAATGGATAAATAATATGTGATACATATACACAATGGAGTACTACTCAGCAGAGAAAAAATGACATCATGAGGTTTGCAGGCAAATGAATGGAACTAGAAAAAAATCATCCTAAGTGAGGTAACCCAGACTCAGAAAGACAAACATGGTATGTACTCACTCATAAGTGGATACTAGATGTAAATCAAAGAATAACCAGACTGCCACTCACAACTCCAGGGAGGCTACCTAGTAAAAAGGACCCTAAGAAAGACACAGGGATCATCCAACAACAGAGAAATGGATGATATCTATGTGAGCAAACTGGGGGTGAGGGTGGGTAATAGAGGGCAAAGGTCGGGGGAAAGAGAGCTTATGGGAGTGGGAGGTCCCAGCTGGATCAGGAACAGAGTGGGAGAACAAGGAAAGAGATACCATGATAAATGAAGACTTCATGGGAACAGGAAGAAGCAGAGTCCTAGAGAGGTTCTCAGAAATCCACAAAGATACCTCCACTATAGACTACTGGCAATGGTCGAGAGAGTGCCTGAACTGACCTACACTGGTGATCAGATGACCGAACACCCTAACTGTCATGATAGAACTCTCATCCAGTGACTGATGGAAGCAGATGCAGAGATCCACGGCCAAGCCCCAAGTGGAGCTCCAGGAGTCCAATCGGTGAGACAGAGGAGGGATTATATGAGTAAGAGATATTGAGACCATGATTGGAAAAAGCACAGGGACAAATAGCCAAACTAGCAGAAACACATGAACTGTGAGCCAATAGCTGAGAAGCCCCCATGGAACTGGACCAGGCCCTCTGGATAAGTGAGATAGTTGATTAGCTTGAACTGTTTAGGAGGCCCCCAGGCAGTGGGACTGGGACCTGTCATTGGTGCATGAGCTGGCGTTATGGAACCTAGGGACTATGCTGAGACACTTTGCTCAGCCTTGGTGTAGGGAGGAGGGGACTGGACCACCCTTAACTGAATCTAACAGGCTCTGCTGACTCTCCATGGGAGACCTTGCCTTGGAGGAGGTGGGAATGGGGGGTGAGTTGGCGGGGAAGAATGGGAGGTGGGAGGAGGGAGGACAGGGGAATCCGTGACTGATATGTAAAATTAAATTAATTATAAAATAAAATATTAAAAAAGAAGAAAAATAAATAAATAAAATAAAATTTTTACCTATGAATTTTCACAGCTTTTATTCTCACATATTTTGTAGTAGCATGATGAATTTTTTAAAGAATAATGCACAATTTTAATTGCTCAACACAATTCTCCTACTGCAACTATTTTCTATTCTCTGGATCCAAGAAATAAAGAAATGATGCAATGAAGGAGATCCATAAATTTTCCAAATTCTCAGCCTTTATTCTTCACACCCTCAAGTCTATTACCTAAAGAAGGTTTTGATTCATCCATGCAGACTTAAGGATTCCACTGATGTTGTGAAAGTTTGAATTGAGGTTAAAAGAAGGCAATGGAATGTTCTGTTCATTTTTTTCTTTTGAGGGCTTGAAAAACATCTAGATAAAGATGTGGGTTTTGATGGATTGTTATACAATGCCCCTAATGATTAATGGTATATTGAGATAAATATATTACCTAGACAATGCCAGGGAAATCCAAGCATAAATGGATTTTTGAAAAGTTTTCTATGGCTGAAAATATCCTGGATGAGGTAGCTAATGAGGAGAACAAGAAGGAGGCAACAGCAATGTCAGCAGTGACAGCCACAGCAGAGTAAACCCCACCCCCAAGACAATGAAAACAGCAACTCATACTAATATGGATTTAACTAATAAAATACAGATGCATAAACATGAAAGCTCATCATTATACTCAGTGCTGTTCTTAGGTTAGTCTGATGCTAGTACTATCAACTTCATGAGTGAGTCTTTTTGCCTCATAGTGTGTGTGTGTGTGTGTGTGTGTGTGTGTGTGTGTGTGTGTGTGTATACTAAACCTTTATATTTAAAATATGGCAGGAAATAGAATCAAAGAAAAATGTGAAAACTTGTAGGTCAACAGTCCATTTATTGAAACTACACTGCTAATACGTTGGTTAAGTGGACAAGCATAGCAGTAGAACTGTTTTCATGAGAGAAGAAAGTTTTAGAGCAATCAACAGGTTTTACTTGGAGAGTTATCTATTAT
Source organism: Peromyscus attwateri (assembly GCA_902168425.1). Classification (NCBI taxonomy): domain Eukaryota; kingdom Metazoa; phylum Chordata; class Mammalia; order Rodentia; family Cricetidae; genus Peromyscus; species Peromyscus attwateri. Next base: position 17,889 of record CABHPP010127425.1, on the reverse strand, counting down.
CTGTCTATCTATCTATCTATCTATCTATCTATCTATCTATCTATCATCTATCTACCTATCTATCTATCTATCTATCTATCTATCTATCATCTATCACCTGTATATCTGTATGTGTACCTACCTATCTATAATCTACCTACCTACCTATCTATTATCTATCTACCCATCTATCTCCTCACCAATACTTTCCCAGTAGAAAGGCTATGATGAGATTGACTTCTAAATGAGCATGGGGGCACGGCTTATAAAAACTAGAAATTATCATCTAGAGCTTAGTCAGTTTGGAGGAGGGATGGATATTGGCAAAATAACTCAAGAAACAGGTTTTCTGTGTAGATGGTTGCTATGCTAACATCAGAAGCGAGTGCTTCAGGACTCACAGCTAGTTAAAACAGAATATAAAGGAGCTCACTGCCTCTCTTTTAGCTTTTTCTTGCTTTCACTACTATCGCTCCCCTGCCCAGAATGACTGCCAGTTTTATAATTCTTTTTGTGAATGATTTTTTCCTTTATTTTATATGTTTTTCAGTGTTTTGTCATATGAAATTTATCAGACAAAAGAGAATTAGCAAAACAAGAAATGTCTCTGTACTACAGCCCCGCTCTATCAGATAGTTATTGTGTAATCATCCTGATTTTGATTTTGTTTTTCACTCACATAGAATTTACAGAACTTAAATAATGTTTGTAAATGCGAATCTCAGGATTAGCAATATACAGAAATGCTAGAAGTTGTTTTATGACTTTAGAATTCCTCAAAAGAATACATATCAATTTATATAATATATAATGATTAAATAATTGTTCATATAAACTAACATAGGAGAAGAGGTTACTTTAAATAAAAGAAAAAAGATTAACTGCCTCCAAGGCATCCACTGTGTCTAATCAAGTTGATAGGAATTCCTTATGCATTTTGCAATGCTTCTTTATGTTTTCTTATATCTCATGTAGGCAGACATTTCCCAATTCTATCAATCTTCCATGGTGAGAGATGGCTTATTTCACAGATAAATTGTTATTATAACTCACAGTGGAATCCAGAATAATCTAAAACACAGTAGTAGGACAATCCCCTGGAGGATGCAGAGCCAAATCAACCACACTTTGTAGCATTATTCACCTCACCATGGAAACATTTCTATCAGGTAAAATAAAGGCAAAATGTCAGAGGCAATTGTCAGGAATAAAGTCACTCAGAGGAGAGCAATACACAACTAAGCAAGTATGTGGTAGAGAAGTGGATGCTTCGGTTGACTATAAGGTATCCTCAAGGAAATAATCAAATTAAGAAAAATAGTTTCTCCAGAGACTCATATAAACTTTTGTGTGATCAATTATATCATAGGTATTCAAGAGTGTCATAAAAGAGATATTTCAGAGAAATATTATATTGGAGACAGGCATCAGCCTCCCAAGTGACACAAAATATATAAGACCCTTTGCAGAGCCTATGAGTCAGGTTTCAAAGAGAAAACACATTCAGAGTGTTGACAGAAGATAAATCCTGAAGAGTGTAGGATGGAATGACCTTGGTAGCTTCCCACTGATGTTTTTAATACCCCTGACTGTAAGAGGTTCTGAGAAGCAAGATGATTCCTTCTAATTTTGAATAATTCTCCTTGTACTATATTTATTCAAAGGAAAAAAAAAACCTTTCCTTCTGCTTTGAGTAAAGAGCATAGAAAGGCATAAGAAAAAACATAAATAAGGAAAAAGGTGGGGGTGAGAACATAAAATTGTGAAAATCTATGCCTAACTGGCTTTTTCCTCATGAATTAGGAAGGAAAGGGTCTATCTGAGTAAGAGATGGCAGATATGAGACAAGATGAGAAATGCAAGCCTGGACTAATTTAACAAGGGAGGTTATAAACAGAACCAACCAGAGGCATAGAGTAGCATCGGCTTGTCAACTTATAATGTGCTAAACTACATTATTAGTCTCATTTTCTCACCTCCTCTCTGGTCTCTCAAATTGTGCATTGGTTTGTACTCTTGTCTTTTGAGTATAGCAAGGTGATTGGCCTTGGTCAGATGATAAAATGAGATGTGCCTATGCACTTAGAAATAATCACATTATTTCTTACCCTATTAATATCATAGCACTATTGCTAGAGGAATTCTTCAGCTAGCCTACTTATGCAAAAATTTGAGAATTTATGGAACAAATTAACAAATGTAAAATTCTAAGTAAAGTCATACCACCTGACATAGAATATCTCTTAAAATAAATAATTATTGTTTTTCATCACAATGTGGCTTAGTATTCAGCATTCTTGGAAGGGTGTGACTAGATGGATATGGCAAAGATCCAGTTGCAGTAATAAGAAATGTGATTGTGGAAGTCACAACAATATATGAACAGTTATACCATTTACTACACCAATATTCTAGATTCCAGGTTACTGTATAGAACTGGTTATTTTGGGCTACCCAAATTTTCCATAGATAAAACAAATGCAAATAGTGGCAGAAAGTATTTGAAGTGATACATGAAAATCTTGAGTTCTATGAAGAGAACAAGTCCTAGAAGAGTCCTGCTAGACTGAAAGAAAATCAAACACACCTGTTAAAGAGATCAGAGTTTTGTTTTGTTTTTATGTGATTTTGTTATAAGCAATGAAAGCATAAGATTGTTGTGAGGAAAGAATATTGAATCAAAGTTATGATGTTTAGAAACCAATAAGTCTGTTGTGAAAATATTCTTAATAACGACCACTTCAAAACTTTAGTGAAGACTAATGGTGCACATTGTCACTGGTGTGCAACAATAGAAAGAGTACATTAGAGTACATAGATTTTGACTTTTGCTGTTCAATGATGGAACTTAGGTACATGGAAATGATGTTTAATTAAGGTCCAATATATTCTGCTTGTTGAAGAAGTTGACAAGAGGTCTAAAAATTTTACAGAAAATGATGAGAAGTTACTAACCAGTAAAACTGAGGGGATGTTAGCTACTTGTAAAATAAAGTTTAACCTAAGGCTATCCAGGAGAAACAGTCATTACAACATCAGAGAATTGCAAGAGAACATCTCCTCATTTTAAATGTTTTTGATAGAGAGTGTACATGCAATAATACAATATACCAACAATAGAGATTTGGGAACTTTTTCACAAAGTGGGCATTGGTGGAACTATCACTTATGTTAAGAAACAAAATATGAACAGTGTCAAATAAAATATCTCATCTACTTGCAAACATTATATCCCCAAGAGGGAAGCAGTAGATTTCAGATAAACAGAACAACATAGCATGCACTCTTTTTTGTGGAAGTCTTCATATTCACTTCTGTGTTTGTGAACTGCATTGCTATCATTGCATATTTTGAAGATTATTTTCAACTGAGTTATCACATTAAATATTTTTCCCCTTTTTCTGTTGATAGCCTTTCTGCAATTTCCAGTTTGAGTGTACTTAAAAACAAAATGCTGCTACAGACATTCTAGGGATTGCTGTTGGTAAACATACAGACATAGTTCTTGTAAGACTTAACAATAGCTGGAACATAGGGTAAGAATATGGTCAAGTTGTTGGGGAATACTATTTTAAGATGTATTACTTTTGTTTATATTACATTTGTTTAATTCTGTGAAGCTGTGATACTGTGCCTATCTAAAATACCTGATGGTCTAATAAAGATCTGAATGGCCAACAATAGCAAGTAAGAAGAAGGAATGGGCAGAGCTGGCAGGCAGAGAGAATATATAGAAGGAGAACTCTGGAAAAAAAAGAATAGCCAGAGAAAGAGGAGGACTCCAGGGGCCAGCCACCCCACTACACAGCAAGTCATGGCCAATAGTGAGGCAGGAGAAAGGATAGGCAAGGCTGGTAGGCAGAGAGTATATACAGAGGGAGAAATTTGGGAAGAAAAGAAGAAGACAGAGAAGGAGGAGGACTCCAGGGGCCAGCCACCCAACCATCCAGCAACACAACCAGTAATGGAGTAAGAAAGAAAGATATACAGAAATAGAAAAAGGTAAAATCCCAGAGGCAAAAGGTAGATGGGGTCATTTTAGGTTAAGAAAATCTGGCTAGAAATAAGCCAAGCTAAGGCCGGACATTTATAAGTAAGAAAAGCCTCCATGTGTGAGTTATTTGGGAGCTGGGTGGCAGGCCCCCTAAAAGAACAAAAACAACAACATTAAGTGTTTGTGAATACAGTCACATAGTTTCCAAAGTGACTACACTATTATATGCTTTAACTGACAATGTATGACCCATTCTTGCACATTTTCACTAATACGTGGTACTAACTCTATTTTATTAGTCACTGTGAAGAGTATACATTCCTTTGCAATTTTAGGCTGAGTTATTCTGATTTAATTATGAATTTATTGGAGAATCTAAACTACAGAGCACTATAGAGCACAAATGCTCTGCATACTAAATGCTTGAGTAAGCTGAGGAAGTATTTTGGAAAAATCCCTAGCAACCTCAGAATGTAAGTAAGAAGTGGGAACAGGAGGAGAGGTTTTTAACACTCTTGGTGCATGGTCATGGGAGACTACCAATTCATCACTTCAAGTCTCAGGAGAAGGACTCCAATAGAATGAGCCCTACAGTTTTGTTATCTCTTATACTTTGAATGACACAGCAAAGTGTTATGTAATATGTAGGTGAAAAGAGATTAAGAGATATTGACACAATAGTTGCTTTTGTGACTTATTCCTTAATCAAAAAAATAGATTTTTTGCCTCCACAATAATGTCTCAATATTGGCTCATTATGTAATATACTATTGTAATACACTTATTAGAGGGAAAACTGGGTGTGGGGAACATGCAAATATCATAACTATTTTTCCAATAATCCTCTAAAAACAATGTTTTCTAGAACAAAACTTTCTGTTTGAAAACCAACCAAACAATAACAATAACCCTAGCATTTTTCATTACACTGACAGAGAGCTTGTGTGAAAGAAGTTCCAACAAGGCTTCAGATGTGACCTCTCAAAAAGTAGTATTCTTGTGCCTCTGCATGATGAGGAAAGATCCCACAACTTCTAGAAAGGAAGTGCACTGTCCTGAAAATAACATGGAAATACTTCTGTGCTGAGAGCAGGATTTGTCATAAATGTCTCTCATACATCTAGGGTTCTGTGGCAGTCAGCTGTAAGGAAACGTATAATTTTCATGTGTCTAAGTAGATTATTCATTTAAACTTATTCTTCACATCAATGCATTTCTGTAATAAGTGTGTACTGAAGGTTCTAGATATCATATGTATTCAATGCATCCCACATGGCTTAGTCTTGGAAACTGACTGGGTTGGCTAGAGGACTGGAGAAAGAACAGACACAAAAAGTCTTGTAACAAAGCTGGGATCAGGTGGGCTGTGTTAGCTCTCATACAGCCACCCAACAGTGCAATGAAAGAGAACTTCAACATATCTCTTGTGGACAGCACAGAGTGAGGTCTTAGTTAGTCTCATAGGAAAACCATAAAGATGCAGAAGAAAGCTGTGGTTGTTAGTTTTTGCACACACTGCCAGTATTCACACTCAGACCAGAGGAACACTCGGTCATCCCTCTGAGCCTGAATTTTGGGGTTAGGTTAGGAGGCTTTGCCAGTGTTTTGTGTGTCCATAGTATTTGGTCCTTGATGTGGCTATGCCCATGTCAAAAAATATTCATTATTCAGGACTGTTTTTTATACTTTTACCCAAGTCTTCATCAACTCCCACATTAATTAAAAGTTGTTTTTATCTTAAAAGTTTTGTGAACTAACCAAAAGGCAGGAATTACTTGATATTTCTTTTTTTGTTGAATTTTTATGATGTTAACATATACATAGTAGAAGCTGGATAGCCTAGAGCCCTAAGATAGAACAAAACACAATTATAAAAAAAAAATCAACGAAATGATTCCTAATGAGAGTGGTGCCTAGCCCAATTGTCATCAGAGAGACTAGCAACTGATGGATACAGATTCAGAGATCCACAAGCAAACATTAGGCAGACCTCAGGGAATCCTGAAGAGGGAGGAAGGATTGTATGAGCCAGAGGGGTCAAGAATACCATAAGAAAAACCACAGAATCAACTAATCTGGGCTCATAGGGGCCCACAGAGACTGAACCCATAACCAGGGAGCCTACATGGGACTGACCTAGGCTCTCTACACGTATGTTATAGTTGTGTAGCTTGGTCTTCTCATGGGACTCCTAACAGTGTGTGCAGGGGCTCTCTGAATCTTTTGCTGGCTTTTAGGGGCTTTTCCTCATACTGCTCATACCGGGTTGCCTTCTATGGCCTTCAGCTTGCTATGCCATCTTTGGTTGATATCCATGGGAGGCCTGCCCTCTTCTTAACAGAAATTGAGGAGGCATGGATGGGGAGCAGAGGAGAGATAGGGGAGGTGGGACTGAGAAGAGGGGAGGGAGAAGAAACTGTGATGGGGTTGTAAAAAAAAATAAAATATTTTAAACATATATCATTTTACGTCTTAACCAATTTGGAGGACATGCCAATGTACACCTAAAACCTTTGTACATCTAAAAACTTGACACAAGTTTTTATACAATTTACATTGAGAAATAGTAATGTGAATTCTAATTGGTCTTAACAATAAAAACCCTGAGTCAGATATAGGGGTGAACGCTGAAGGATCAGAGAAGCAGAGCTACCAGCCACTAGAGGGCTCTTAACCTCTATGACCCTCAGGCAAAAAGGGGGGCTTGGCTCCTGTCCCCTTCGGCCTTATATTCTTCGAACTACCCAGCCATATCACTTCCTGTCTCTACCTCCCAAGTACTGGGATCAAAAGGTATGAGATCCCAAGTGCTGTGATTAATGGTGTGAGCCTCCATCACCTGGCTTTATTTCTCTTTTAGACTAGATCCTTCTCTTGTAGCCCAAAGTGTTCTTGAACTCCTCATCTTTCTGCTTCTTCCTCCCAAGTGCTGGGATTAAAGGTATGTGCCACCACTACCTGGCCTCTATGGTTAACTAGTGACTAGCTCCACATTCTAATCTACAGGCAAACTTTTTTTGTTAGAGCACAAACAAAATATCACCACAAAAAATGGTTTTAGAAAAGATTCCAAGTTAAATGGAATCACCAACTGAAACCCAAGATTCTCTTAATATGTGCAGTATTTATTTTAGAACTTGTGAAAATAAATGTTTTAAAGCTTTAAATCCACTTCAGGATTTGCCTAATGTGTTATAGTAGATGAACCTAAGAATATATTAAACTGTTTCTCAGTTAAAAAAAATTAACTTAGAAAAGTTTTTTTTTTTTATCTATTTCTAAGATGGCAACACTAAGAATCCTATTCAATACTCAAGATTAAAGAGAAATGAAGAAACTCAGATGAGCTTTTACTGTCAGTTCATGGGGTAGTGGAGAGTAGTGGGGAAGTTGGAACCTATGAAACATTTATTTAGTCAAGGAGGGTCAAGATCTGTGTACAAACAGAGAATTAAGGGAGAGAAGAAGAAAGAAAAGGAGGAAAGAAGGGAGAAGAGAATGTTAAAGACAGAGCAGAGCTACAGGCCAAGGCATCCTCGTTACGGAACTGAACCTGAAGTGAAGGTGTGGTGCTGATTGGAGGTTAACAAGCTGTGCTCCATTCTGGAAGAGTTGGATGTGAAGGAGTTCAGGATGCAGTTATTTTCCATTTTTTCAGTATCATAAATGCTTTTGATGGCCAAAAATATGAGGGTTAATCAAAGAAAAAGTATAATCATATTGGCTGGCTCAGTCTTCAGTAAAATTGCAAACTAAAAAGAAAATACGTAGAAATGAATACATAAAACAACAAAAACAGAAGGCATATAAATCTAAATGATCTAACTCATTTCATTTGAAGCTACATGCTGAAGAATAAATATGATTGATCATGAATGTAAATAAAGGTAATAAAAAATCTTTTAAAAATTAATTAATTTAGACAGCACAACATTCATGGCTGGGTTAAGATCAGATCAATCATATTTACTGTAGTTCAAGCTAACAGAACATGTGTGTGTATCCACTCTCATATTCTATTTAGGATAACTGATTTAGGACTATCCTCTTTTTTTTTTAATCTTTGTATTTTTATTGTTCTTATTTAAGAGTTCTTTTTTCACATTAGATACCAACCAGAGTCCCCTCTCCCCCCCGCTGCTCCCACCCACCCTCCATCTTTCCTCCACCCAACCTCCTATCCAGTCCTCAGAGAGGGTAAGGCCTCCCACGGGGAGTCAAGGAAGTCTGCCATATCAAGGTGAGGCAGGACCAAGTCCCTCTCTGCTGCATCAAGGCTGAGCAAGGCATCCCTCCATGGGGAATGGGCTCCAAAAAGCCAGTTCATGCACGAAGGATAAATCCTGGTCCCACTGCCAGTGGCCCCATAAATTGTCCAAGTCACACAACTGTCATCCACATTCAGAGGGCCTAGTTTGGTCCCATGCAGGTTGCCCAGTTGTCAGTCCAGAGTCATTGAGCTGCCATTAGCTCAGGTCTCTGTGGGTTTCCCCATCATGATCTTGTCCCCTTTGCTCATATAATCTCTCCTCCTTTGCTTCAACTGGACTCCGGGAGCTCCACAAAGTACTTAGCTGTGGATCTCTGCATCTGCTTCCATTAGTACTGGATGAAGGTTCTATGATGACAATTAGGGTAGTCATCAATGTCAGTGCCCTTGATCCTTACACATGGGGACAGGGCAACCACGGACCTCCCAGCCAGGAAACACGGTGTCAATCATCATCATAGCTTTGGGTCTTCATGTAAAGAACGAGAGGAAGTGTAGAGATTTTGGGTGTGGCCCAGTGTTTAAAGCAGACTGACGCCATTCCTTCTGAGGGATGAGCAATGGTCACTGTGCTCCCAAGACCTTAGGATCAATCAGTTCCCTTGATCCTTACACATGAGGACTGGGCAACCATGGACCTCCCAGCCAGGAAACAAGGTGGCAATCATCATCCATCCAGGGATTACACAGCAGAGAAGATAATAAAAAGATTGATATTTTTCAAATCATTTCTACATTTCTCCTTTCACTATTTGCTATTTAGGATTCACATGGTTATGATAGTGTCTTAAGAAATCAAGTGAGATATAATATTAAGGTCTTGACCCTCACTGGGCCTTAATCCATTAATTATACTTCCTATGTGAACTTGGGTGAAGTTTATATACATCTTTAAGACAATTCACTTTTAATAGATTTCTAGAGTCATCTACAAGCAGTAGTAGTAGCATTTGGAGTAAAACATTTAAGTACTCATTGATCAATGCCACCATATTTATTTACATTTGTTTTTGTGTGACTATTTATATCATGCCATTGATCCACTAAGAGAATTCATGAAAGTGCATGCTTCTAATGAACAGTATGTGCTCCACAAGCCTAATGGTTTTAACAGGCTAAGAGGAGCAAATGAAGGACTATCCTCTTAATACAGCTTGTCTCTGTGTTATTGTAAGTGTACTCAATATCTCATTTCACACTGTTCTAACTGATAATAAGTTGTATACTGACTTGATACTATAAATCACCATCATGTGTAACATATAATGATAGAAGCTTATTAAACAATTAAGAGCATAAGATTATTCTCAGTGTGCTACATTCATGTTCTCATTGAAGATTCATAACTATCCCATAGTTCTGAGTCACTTTTTATTTCCTATCTCAGATGAAACACAAACCAAGTCATTCTCCAAAATTGCACTGCTAATACATAATCATGTCCAGAACCAAATATTAGGAACTTTTGGTGTAATTTCATGGGTCAGACATGCAAAACTGAAATTCATAGACACACACAGACAAACACACACACACACACACACACACAGAGAGAGAGAGAGAGAGAGAGAGAGAGAGAGAGAGAGAGAGAATATAAACAAAAATGGTATACACACATACTCAAATATTTCATTTTAGTTTAAACTAATATGAATTAATTTCTAGAGGAGAATGGATTATTTATATCCTTTTGTGGTGATTGGTGGCTCCACACAGTTCTTGATCTATTAATATGCTGTATGATAGTCATATTCATTGGTATAATCACTATTTCCTCTCAGGACAGTGACACTAATTTAAAAATATTTTAGATGGTTTATTTTTAATGTGCATATTTCTTAGAGTTTGCATGACCTACATCATCAACATTGATGCACCCTCTGTTTTACTTTGGTAATATTTTGCAATCATATATCCATGCAAATATTAGGGTTTAAGAAATTTGAGTCATTTAAAAATGTCTGTTTCATTAACATCCTGGTACATTTACTTGGTAAAAAATTTCTCCTTTCTCTATGAAAAGGATATAGAACAGACATGGTTTATGGGCTTCCATGCTTGGATGCTGTCATATTTTAAGAACTATCTTAAAAAATAGCATGCTCTGTTACCCAGAAATAAATCATATACAATGACTTACTGTAAAATGTTATTAAATATTTTTCAGGGTAATAGACTAGGATTTTGTTTTCTGAGGTTGTATATGTGGTGTGTGTGTATGTATTATTTGAAAGCAGTTACTGTATTTACTTATTTATAAAAATGAGAAAATTTTAAAATTTTTATACAAGTATATATTATGCATTAAAAATCCTTGCGTATAATAAACACTTTCTGAAGACTCACAGTCGATTACTCTTTACTACTCTAATTGGAGGTGGGACCTGGGAAAGTGAAGCCTAAATATGAGGTGGACTAAAGTCTCATGAAATAGCCAACTTTATTCAGAGCATCAGAAAATTTATATTATATTATATTATAGTATAGTATATTGTATTATATTATATTATCTTGTACTTGTATTATATTATATTATCTTGTACTTCTTGTTTCCTCCCCATGTCTCCTGGTTCCCCTCATAGCACCTAGATTATCTCCTACTTCCTTTCTCTCAGCCCAGAAGTTCCACCTATACCTCCTGCCTAGCTATTGCCCATTCAGCTCTTCATTAAACAAATCAGGAGGCACCTTGCTAAGAACACACCTTCACAGTGTACAGAAAGAGTATTCTACAACACTTCCCCTTTTTTGTCTAAATAAAAAGGAAAGGTTTTTAACTCCAATACAGTAAAACTTTATACAATAACAATTATCAAGTAAGAAATTATTTACAACGTTTGGCCTTTTAGTATTTGGCAAATTTAAAGAAAATACTCCATTATCTATCCTATCTTGTAGAATCTAAAGCTTTATATTTACACTGTTTTCTATCATAACTTGTATTACCATCCTAAAACTACCTTTTTAGACCTCAAAACATTTTTAGATAAACAATTTTAGCCTTTATGTTTCTCAACCTTATATACATTGTACTTCTTTTGTGAGATATTTTTTTTCTGAATTTGATAACAAGGAAACCTGCAACTATTACTATCTCATCTTCAACTCTTGCTGCAGGAGGAAGCTTCTCTGATAATGCCTGAATAAGGCACTGATCTGTGAGTATTGCAGAATGTCATTTATTGTTTTTGCTTATTAGAACAGTAGTATTTCGTTTTACTCTAAGTTTCTGGGCTATCTAGTATCTGTTTCTTTGTCACCCCTGCAGTATCAGGTGTGCGTTCTTTCTCATGAAGTGGACCTTATGTGTCACCAATACCTAGCATGTCTTGCAGGCAGTACACCATTGTAGATAAAGGTTTTGTGGCTGGCTTGGTATTTACATTTCCTTTTTTTTTTTTTGATAGCTTGCAGAGAAAGTACTTACCCTTACCAAAGACACTAGAATATAGGAGTGAAGGTTGTAAGTAGGCACCAGCTCAATCTCTCTATTTTCAATGAATTGTGTGAGTGTTGTCTTCAGCAATGAGCCCTTAAAAGAAAAATAGAAAAAAAAATACAATATTGGATTATTCATTTTAAAATCTGCTTTAACTTATATCTGCCCATAAATCAGCCCTGTATCTAACAAATTTTCGACAGCTATAATGAACCCTACTGTAATTTGATGTCATTGCATTGAATCTATGCTTCAATAAAAAATTAATTTTTATAATTGAAGTGTATTTAACTCACTGACTAAAAAAAATCAGAAATAGAGAACAATTTGAGAAGAAGCTAAATAAGACCTTGAGCAACATAAGAAAAGGTGTTTCAGAAAAAGGAATATATGAGGGTAAAATATTTTTATATTTTTCTTAATTTATATAAAAGTTCATTATTCCTGAAATAGTAACAGAATGAATTAGATAATCAAGAATAGATATAGTTAAAACAAATATGCTACAGGAAAGAAAAGAAAGGGTTTTTAATACTTGAGCATAAATCATACAAGGTTTGTAAAGGTTTTATATGTAAGAGATTAAAACATAGTGAAAGACATCTAAGAGTATAAATGAAAATAGATGCCTTGATTTTGGATCAGAACACTTACTACATTGTGAACATATCAGTTCTTTCCAATTTGGTCTGTCAGCTGAAAGCAAGGCAAATACATTTCAGCCAATATTTTATAGATATTAAGAAACTGATGAAGAAAATTCATTCAAGCACATAAATCATAGAAAAGTTAATACAAAGTAAAGAACAAAATTGGATAGTCCCAAGTTTCTTCATTTTGAAACACTGAGTAAAGCTACAGTGTGGTATTAAAGAAATAATAGATGGTAAACAATTATATCAGTAAATAATTTATATATAAAACAAGATAGAATAGTCGTCCCAAAATAACTCTACACATATACAAAAAAAAAATTTCAAAGTAGTTATTTCAACAGTTTGTGCCAGAGAGAAATGTCCATAGGCAAACAAATTCCTTCTCTGTATAAGCTATTTAAAGTAATGAGTAAAATACAAAGGAGTTACAGACTAGGAAATGGTATTTTCAAAACATTGACCTAATAAAGTGTCCAACACTGACAATGAACATTAAAAGCACTCTCTCTCTCTCTCTCTCTCTCTCTCTCTCTCTCTCTCTCTCTCTCTCGCTCTCGCTCTCTCTCTCTCTCTTTCTCTCTGTAAATATATATATATATATATATTTGTGTGTGCATATATATAATTATAAAACAAGCATTTGAAATACACACCATTCTTTTTTTTACCATTAAATAAATATAAATTATAAAATAGTATACCACTGTATTGCCCAAAAGAGTAAAACCTAACATTGAAAAATGATTATTAGCATGCAGAGCAACAGAAGTTCCCATTCACTGGCATAGTGACTTTGGAATCAAGTTTAATAGCTTCTTATAAAGCTAAAAAATCAAATTGCACGGTGAAAAAGAAGCACACCTAAGAAAGAAAAGTACACCTCAGCATTTCTCACTGAATCAAGAAGTTAGGTTCACACTAACATATTCAGATACAAAGATTATAACCTATCTATTCCTAATCACTGAGTCAGAGAGAAATCAAGATAATGAGTGGGCAAGCACACTGAAGAATAATCACAAAATGGAAGACTCTTCGGTGGCAAAAAATAACTATCAATCGTTACAATGTAAATAATAATCTTAAATACATTTTCCTGAGTAGGAAATACCAAACAAAATATTACATCCTTGTGCTCCATTTATATAAAATTCTTTAAAACGAAGTTATGGAGCTCGGTCCCATGCAGGCTCCCTGCTTGTCAGTTCAGTGTCTTTGAGCCCCAATGAGCCCAGGTTAGTTGATTCTGGGAGTGTTTTTGTTTGTTTGTTTTGGGGTGTGTGTGTGTGTGTGTGTGTGTGTGTGTGTGTGTGTGTGTGTAGTTTCCTTGACTCATCTGGCTCTTGCAATCCTTTCTCCTCTTCTGCAGGATTTCCCAAACTCTGCCTAATGTTTGGCTGTGAGTCTCCATCTATTTCTATCAGTTGCTGGATGAAGCTTCTCTGAGGACAGAAATGGAGGAGGAGTGGATTGGAAGAATGAGCACAGAAGAGAGAGGGGGAGAGGGACTAGGAGGAAATGAGGGAGGGGAAATCTCGGCTGGGACATCAATCAATCAATCAATCAATCAATAAATAAATAAATAAATTTCAAAAAGAAGTTGCCAACCCAAAAACATCAGTGGTTTCCAAGTACTTAGGAATGTGGTGAGATGAAGACTATGTAAGTCTTAACGTGATTAAATTATTCGGTTTGATTCTTTCACATTGAAGGTAGGATTTTTTAAAAATACACACAGATGAATACAGCATAAATTGTCAAAATACATAGAAGTTTAACACACAAACAATGAACTTTCATGTGAAAATCAAATAAAATTGGTTCATCGGTGCAGGACACATAGGTGGAAAAAGGGGCTATCAATTTTAAAGCCATAGCACAGTATAGGAGAAATGAAATAAGATGTGTGGTGGAGGCAACAATCTAAATTTCTAAGCAGTGAGGTCAGAGGATGATAATTAATGAGAGAAGGTTAGAATGATCCATGTCCTGATGATTTTTAGAACTGTAGACAGCTTCAGAAATGCATGCTTATCTTTACAAGGATTAGGATGGCTACAATATATACATGTAGATGTGTACATAATAATGATGGACATGAGCTTATGCACAATTTGATAAAAACATAAATCTCCTCTTAATCAGCAGAAGATCTAATCTAATGCTAAATTCTAAGAGTATTATATACATCCAAACATCATATCATATGTATATTGTGATAGAACTCCACAGTCGAAGAAGCTAGGTGTAGATGTAACCAACTGTCTTATTAAATAAGAAACACAGAACCAATGCAAAGAAGAAAGCCAAGAGGTCAGAGCTAAGAGCTAAAACCTTACCCTTCCTCCTGCAGTGGTCCTACCTCTTTGAAGGAGGAGCTACTTCCTGTGTTAAAGTCTTTATATAGAGTTTCTGTTCTGCCTTCTCATTGGTTGTAAACCCAACCACATGACCACCTCATCACGGCCTCTCTGTATAGACCTCCAGGTGTTCTATGGTTGATATTGAGATTAAATGCATGTGTATCCAATGCTGGCTGTATCCCTGAACACACAGAGACTTACCTAGCTCTGCCTACCAAGTGCTTTCCTATGGCTTTCTAATAGCTCTGACCCCCAGGCAACTTTATTTATTAACATACAAATAACATTTTAGTACAAAAGAAAATATCACCATCGCTAGGAGTCTGTAAAGCTGTATTTGATTCTAGGACTAAGTTAACAAAAACACAAGAAGATTCTGAAACATGGAGTTTCAGAAAGCAAGAAGGTATGCTAAAGCAAAACAACACTAAAACATTCAATGTGAACTTATATCTTATGATTGTCATCTGGAAAACTAAAGAAAGAGTGTCAAGAGGTCATATCTGGAATTCTCTGAGCAACAAAATAACTATAGTGTTGGACTATATCCAAAGTATAGTATAAATTTACATCTGTCTCTAGACATAAATATGTAGCCAAGTAAATAAATAATTTGAGGGAGAGTAGGTTAGACAAGTCTCTTCCAAATTGTGTTGAATAATTTTATTTTGTTTGTTTTCCTTGAAGGATCTAATGCCTAATTCTATTTCTTTGTTTTTTTTATTTAAAATAATTAAAGGGCTATAATCCACATATATAATGGATTTTCAGCAAAATTGACTAGCTACTTATAATATGAAGTATATATATATGCGATGCACAAACACACATATACACACATATATTTATATTAATTTAGTTGGAGTTACCCATAACTCTTCTACTTCTTATGTTTGTGATGCACTTCAGGTATAGACAAATAAGTAAATGAATTACTCTACAAGAAGACATTATAGTGTAGCCCCATGTCCACAGTGTGCATCCTACATATGATGGAATAGTGCTTTGCCACTGTGGTCATCATAAAATCCCAAAATTCCAGTTTAATCATGAAAAAAAGATAAATTTTAGCTGAGCAATAATAACTGACAAGTATTCTTCACACAAGTCAAAGTTCTCAAAAAAAAAAAAAAAGAAAGAAAGAAAAAAGAAACGGTGACAGCCAAGTGGAACCTAAGGAGATATGACTGAGTATGTTAACATGAAATCAGAACTGGACATATTTAAAAATTAAAGCACTGCAAATACAATACGAAATATGGTTCATGAAAATGCATCTATTTTATCCACTTAGTATGATGAAAGTTCTATACTGATAAAAGGTTTTACTAACAAAAGAAACTAAATGGCATATGAAAACCACAATCTGTGGTGATATTTTATTTGTGCACCCCAATAAAGCTTATCTGAGGATCAGAGGAAAAAGGCAGCCACTATATTAAACATCGAGGTAAGGCAGTGTTAGGACACACCCTTAATCCTAGCATTCTGGAGGCAGAGATTCATCCAGATCTCTGTGAGTTCAAGGCCACACTGGGAACAGAGCCAGGCATGGTGGCACACGTCTTTAATTCCCAACATTAGTTAACCGTAGAGGTCTGGAGACATGAACAGACAGACAGGAAGTGATAGAGTTGGGAGGAAAGAGGAAAGAGATGTAGCTGGGCAGAGAGAAGAAGTGAGAGGGCAGGGACAGAAAAGCAAATAGGCATGGGTATACAGCAAGTAGCTCTCTCTGGTGGCTGAGGAGTTGGTGAGGTGAAGTTGGCTGTGGCTTGTCCTATTCCTCTGATCTTTCAGTTTTTACCCCAATATCTGGCTCCGGGTTTTTTTTTTTTATTAATAAGACTGTTTAGCAATTAGTCTTACAATAATCCTCTCCACTTTAATATAATTTATTGTAAAAAAAAAACCACAAGTGTTCACAAATAGTTTCTAAGAATAATCCCCATGAATGGTTGATCGAAATGAGGAAGCTAAGGCAAATGCAAGTGTTTTAAAACTCTAATACAAATTATTAGGCAGAATTGCTTTATGTAAGAAGAAATATTGTATTTAGTTCAGAATGACAGAAATGAAGGAACTTATATTACTTTTTTATACAGGCTAATGAGGGAACTAGACCCATGAGAGAGAAAAGGAATTGGTCAGTGATATATATATATATATATATATATATATATATATATATATATATATATGTGTGTGTGTGTGTGTGTGTGTGTGTGTGTGTGTGTGTGTGTGTTTGTGCACATGTGTATATGCATGTCTGTGTCTTTGTATGTAGTGAGTGTAACATCTTCAGGGGACACAAAAGGTTATCAGATCCTCTAGAACTGGAGTTTCAGGTGGTTGTGAACTGTTCAACATGGACCTGAGAACATAGCTGGGGTCCTCTGGAATAAGAGCTCTTAACCACTTACCATCCCTCCAGACTGGGAAATTATTTTTTACAAAATTAGACTGTAATTCTCTTTTTTGAAACCTGCTATTCTGAAATGCTAAGATGTTTTTACTTCTAATTTATATGTAAAAAATTTATTATTATTTTTTAAAATAATGCTTATTTAAATGCATGTTTTTTCACTGTTAAACCAATAATGATGATGATGATGATGATGATGATGATGTTGATATGTTATTATTACTGGAGTTAAATAATAACAAAACATTCTCTTTTATTTCTCTATTAGTTTTTCTTTTATTTATTTGTATATTTAACATCTTGACCATAGTTTCTCCTCCCTCCCCTCCTACCAGGTCCTACCCCCATCTCCCCTCTGCCTGCCCCCAACCACTCCTTCTCCATTTCTATTCAGAAAAGGGCAGGCTTCCCATGGGTATCAACAAAACATAGCATATCAAGTTGCAGTAAGACTAAGCACCTCCCCTTCTATTCACTCTGGATAAGGCAACCCATATGAAGAACAGGGTCTGAAAAGCCGGCAAAGGAGTCAGAAACTTCTTGCTTCCACTGCTAGGAGTTGCACAAAAGGACCAAGCTACACAGTTCTCACATATATGCAGAATGCCTAGGTCAGTACCATGCAGTCTCCCTGATTGTTGGTTCAGTCTCTGTGAGCCCCTATGAGCTAGGTTAGTTGGTTCTGTACGTTTTCTTGTGGTGTCATTAACCATTCTTTAAGTGACAACACAGAAGCCTAAAATAGTATATTTTCATAAAAAAA
>CABHPP010127424.1:4042-34191 GCA_902168425.1 Peromyscus attwateri | reverse complement strand
ACTGCTCTGACCTCTTGGGCTTTTAACTCTGCATTTGCCTCTGTGTTTCTTATTTAATAATAAGACTGTTACATCTACAAGTGGATGCTGCCTTCTGGTCGGAGCATCTACCCATCTACATGGTGGTTCTCCGACATCAAGATGAGAGTCCCAGGAGAAAGAGGCAGGAACTGCATGTCCTTTTCTGGTATCACCTTGAAATGTTGGTCATGGAAACCACAAGCTACCCAGACTACAGAAGGGAGGCTGGATAAAAAGGTCAAAGAATCTGTGGACATGTTTTAAAACTATCACATTTATTAAAGGCATGAGGCCACTTATTGATTTTATTCAGTATAAAACAGCAATAGACACACATACACTCACATACATACACACATTCACACATACATACACACACATCTTTGTGTACTTAGTAAATATTCCCACAGGCTACACTTTCTGGAACCAGAATTATTGCTCTATGGGGGTTCTGGCTGTTTTATGTCAACTTGACACAAGGTAGAGTCATCTGAAAGAAGGGAGCCTCAATTGAAAAAAAATGCTTTCATAAGATTGGGCTGTGGGTAAGCATGTAGGGCATTTCCTTAATTAGTGATTGATGTGGGACAGCTCAATTAGTGATTGATGTGAGACAGCCCAACTTATTTTGGGTGGGGCCACCCCTGGGCTGCTGGTCCTGGGTTCTATAAGAAAGCAGGTTGAGCAAGCCAGTAAGCAGCACCCCTTCATGGCCTCTGCATCAGCTCCTGCCTCCAGGTTCCAAGCCCTGCTTGAGTTCCTGCCTTGGCTTCCCTTTATGGACTTGGGACATATAAGCTAAATAAACCCTTTTCTTTCCAAGTTACTGTTGGTAATGGCGTTTCATCACAGCAATAGTAACCCTAAGACAACAGGGTATTCATATTCAGAATTTTTATTAATCTACCAAATATCCATTCCACTTTACCAGCTTACTCACCTCAGGGTATATGAAATCAACCAGTGCCTCACTTCTTTCCTAACACCAGTCTCAAATGTATTTACATGATAAAAGTATCTTTTTACCAAAGAATAATCAACAAATTGTTTCCCATATATTTCATTCTTCTTTTCTTCCAATTTTTACTTTGTTTCAATTTTTTATTATTATAATGATAATAATTCTATGATATATACCCTTAAAAGTCAAACTTTCTCTTCTTAATATTTCCTGAGGACATATTTCTAGAAGAAGAATTGTTAAATCAAAATTTATTATTCTTGAACCTCCTGATACAAATTTCCAGAATTGTCTCCAGGACATATGTACCATTTTATATCCCGTCCACACACCCTGTCCTCTTTGAGAGGTTCTTTTTATCTGGTGATGTTCACTAGTAGAACATTTGGTATTTTGTAATGTGTAACCCAAGACCCATTTCCCCCAAATTCTGTTGGGAAACAGAAGCTCATCAACTGAGTTAGAGAGATTGCTAAGTGGTTAAGAGTACTTGCTGTTTTTCTAGAAGACTTAGGTTCAGCTCCCAGAACCCACCTTGGTCAGCTTACAACCACATGTAACTCCAGTTCTTGGGGATCTGATGCCCTTTTCTGGCCTCTATGGACACCTGCGTGCATATAGTACACACACACACACACACACACACACACACACACACACACACGCACACGCACACGCACACACACATGCACACACACGCACACGCGCACACGCACACGCACACACACACACACACACAGAGAGAGAGAGAGAGAGAGAGAGAGAGAGAGAGAGAGAGAGAGAGAACAACAAATAAATCTTAAGAAAGAAACTCACCAATCATATGGAAATCCATAAATAGTCGTTATCTCTAGGAATGGACATTTTGATACATGTAGTATCTCTTTTATGTGTACAGTATGTTGAAGACAATAAAGAAACCTCTCTGGACTTTACCACCTGCCATTATATTCCTGTTGCTTTGACAGCAGCATCCCTTAGAACAATACTTTGACATTATTTTCTTATGTAGATGGCTAAGAGAAAAACGTGTGCTATGTGCAGTAGCCTTGTATAGTATTATTAAGGCTGCTTCAGTATAAAGCATCAGTTCCTTGACGCTATCAAGGTTTTCTATTTCTATTTTTCTTAGCAGTAATCTATATAAAATCTGTTTCTTTTTTCCCCAAGAAGTAGTATATACCTTATTTCTGCCTCTTTTGGGAGAATGCTTGGTACTCTTCTTTCAGGAATTTTTTTTTCAAGGATCTATGTGACCTTCACAGGCAGCAGAGGGGTGAGTCAGAAGCAAGAAGACAATTCGGCACAACATGCCTCAATAAGCAAGAAGGCAATTCAGCACCCAGGACTCAGCAGCCAGTGTTGGTTCAAACTTAGGGAGTTTGGCTCTGGGTGGCTTATTTGGGGCTAATTTAAGCTCAGCACAACCTGGTGAAAACTATTCTTGTGATGACTAATTCAATCTCATGCACACAACAAAGTATACACAAATCTCTTTGAGGGAACAAAACAAGCTAAATGCAGATCAGATGTGACTACACCGAAACTCTTTGTAAAGTACATGTGACACCTTCCATAAAGATAGGTCCTATACGTTGACTGAGAGAAACTAGTTTACAAGAACGGGCCTGGAGGAGGGTCCGGGGTTGGAAAGTCTATTGCCACACAAATGGTGCAAAGGTCACTGTGCTAGAAAGGATATCCACTCCAACCTTCGGGGTGGAAAGCAGGTTTTTCATCTTTCCCTTGAAGAAACAACTTTGTTTGCTTACATATTCCAGGTTCACCTAGTGCATGTCTATGAACACAAAGACCTCTATGCCCCCTACAATTTTTAAAGAGAGGGGAAGATAGTCAAGTAATAAACTGATCAATAAAAATGATCTCTTTAACTTGGGAGCTGGGTTGAATACACATCCAAGCAATCTGGCTCTAGATCAAATACTGATTTCTTAGAGAAGATTCAGGTTTTCAAAAGGAGCAGTAGAAATGGAAGCTAGTGAGTTTATGCCAGTGACCATCGCTTTCAACCCAGACTAGCTCAGGTTAACGTGACATAGCCAATATCTTCCAACAACAGTCAAATACTGCCTATATCAGTTGTCCACCTCCTAAAGCCAACTATAAAACCCGCAAGTCAGTAATACAATAACAACATTTGAAAATCCTGATGTTATGAATTGGCGGCAGAGGAAACGGGCCAGATGCAGTCCAGCCTGGATGTGACTGCCCTGGACACGGAGAACATTTCATTCTATGACTGGGGTAAAGGTTCTGCCTATTTCCTTTGCCTTCAGTGTGCATAAAGATTTTAGTGGGAGGAAAGCTAAAAGAACAATCAGGATGTGGAAGGTTTGCGGGGCTCAAGGAGCATGATTGAAATTCTCAGCGGGAATGAAATGTCCATCTTTAGTAGGATCTTAGCTCTGGGAAGTATAAAACAGACCTTGAGTAACTGACAAAGAACAAAATGAAAGGGCGTTTAAAAAATTTCAGATCATCAAACCCAGATTTACATAATTGTCCTAGAAGAAATGTAGCTACTTAAAAAAAAAGCAGTTACCTATTTCACAAAATATTTACAAGAAATAGATGGACGGAAGGGGGCAAATGAAACTAAGGGAATATGAAAATCCATATGGAAACCTACTATAAGTAAGATAATTAAAAAATTAAAAGAATATATAGAAAATATACAATACATATACACACATGTGAGTTTGAAGGGAGATACCTTCATGGATGGATAAAGCTACACCAAGAAGATGTAGGCTATCAAAGAAAGAATCTCAGTGTTGGGTGTGAGATACATCTTTAAGGAGTTCATAGGTTGGTCATGGATGTTCCAGAGGCCTCCAAATCACTACAAGCTATTGCCACTGCTTTTAGCCATTATGATGGCTATTCTTGGTTGTCAGCTTGACTACACCTGGAATGAATTACAATCCAGAAATTGGGGGCATACCCGTGAGAGATTTTTTTTTTTTTTTGCTTGATTTGAAGTGGGTGAATCCACTTTTAGTCTGGACCTTTGAGATAGGAAGATACATGCCTCCAATTCTTTAAGTCAGATCTTGAGGTGGGAAGACACAACTTTAATCTGGACCATGCCTTCTGCTGGAAACCTGTATAAAGGACATGGAAGAAGGAAGCTTGCTGTCTTTGCTCACTCTCACTAGGAAGCTCATTCCTTGACTGGCATTAAAGCCTACTTGTTTGGGATTCAAGGATATACTGAAGACCAGCTGAGACATCTAGCCTCATGCATTGAACAAGTATTGGATTCTTGGACCTTTCATTAGTAGACAGCCATTGTTGGATTAGCTGGACCAGACCCTATAAGCTATTCAAATAAATCTCCTTTATAGATATAATGAACATATATATTCATTCTAATTTTTATATACTTTATATCTATATAATATATCTATATCTATATATGTATATTCATTCTATTAGTTCTTCCAATATGGGCTTAGGTCTTCCAATATGGGCTCAATATCAGTGACTTTCCAGAGAACTTCTAGGCTTTCAGTGCTGCATTGGAACTGCCAAGGTATCCAGAATATTTGGGTTGAGTGCTACTGTGTTTCTCTCTGGTGTACATGCGGCCATGGTTTTTCCATCTAGCTCTTAGTGTGTAGCAAATCTAATAAATTTCCTTGTAATGTACACACACACACACACACACACACTATTGGTTCTGTTCTTTTAGAAATCCCTGTTTAATATAATATTCTCATGACATTTGCACACCTCCTTAATTATAGGTGAGACCGATATCTTTTTCTAGGGACACACTGAACTTCATTTAGGCGACTTGTATATAATATCTGCATGTGCTTTCTCAGGGATTTGGGGTGACTGAGACAAATATTTAGCACATAGAATTGGCAAGGGCATTGCAATATGCCAAGCAACCATCTGATAAATATAGTCTATAAAGAAAAATGCAATCAAGAATGGAACAGTTGAATTTATTATTAACTCAGGAGATGGGGAAGCAAACAAGGTTAATAGATGCACAGATCACGGCAATTCGCTTACCATTGGGGAAAATTTACTGACAGAAAACAGTGATCAAATCATACAGAGTGCTGAAAAGGAGAGAGGTATGGCTTCCATTTGTTCCTCCAGAAGCACAAATAAATAACATTATGCTATTTAATGAACTCAATAGAGAGTCCCTGGGCATTGGCATGGGAGCACACATGGCTCTATAAATTCCTTTCCTGGTGATATCAAGCCTCTCCTTGTCTATAGGGACTTCACTGCTAGTGGATATATCTTTTGAAACTTCATATACAGAAAAGCAAATTGAATACTTTTTGAAATGAGGATTTGGCAGAATCTGAAAGCACAGGCAAACAAAAACACAGGAGGAATATTGAGAGGCATAACTACTGTAGTTTTAGGAGTGGGAGTAATGGGTTCTGAAGAACCCCGCCCAACTCACACATTACTATTTTCTGTCTTCATTTATCTGATTTTTAAGAAGTTTGAGATGATGGGGGAAATGCACCTATAAACAAGATCAGCATATGATAGCACCACAGATAAGCCAACATGGACAGGGAAATTCCCTGTGGTTCCATCCCTAGATGGAGAGCTGAGGGTGGTCAATGGCTGCTGAGAGGGAGAATCAGTTTTCTTCAGGGATAAGCTCCCATACATGTTGTCCCATAAATGAGGGATAAAGTGAATTAGTACTTATTCATGAAATGCAGCTTATGGTAGTCATGTTTCTTCCCACTGAGACAGAATCCCTGACAATCAACTTAAGGGAAGACAGGCTTATTTTAGCTCATGGTTTCATGGGCGGTTCAGTCCACCATAGCTGGAAAGTGCAACTCAGTGGGAGCCTGGGTAGGTGATGGTTTTTGTTTGGTTTAATTTTCGAGACAGGGTTTATCTGTGTAGCCTTGGCTGCCCTGGAACTTGCTTTGTAGACCAGGCCGGCCTCAAATTCAGAATCTTCCTACCTCTGCTCCCAGAGTGCTGGAATTAAAGGAGGTATGCGCCACCACATGTGACTACGATACTCATGGCATGAGCCATGAAGCAGGGAGGGCAGCTGGACTAGCAGGGGATAAAATCTTCACAGGCCTGCTGCCTTCAACTAAGCCCCATCTCAAAAATGCACCACAGACTTCAAATTAGGTCTGCAAGATAGGGACCAAGAGCTGGAAACATGAGCCTCTGCAGGGAACTTCAGGTTCCAATCATCACAAGTCAGTCTTCTCATCCACGAACCCTTTCCTAACTTGCTAACAGCCGGTTTTCCATTCATACTTGTGCCTTTGTATTCAGCCAGGCTGTGGGCTTTCTGAAGCCAGGGATGGAGCCTTTGTCAACATCTTCCAGTAATTCCCAGCATCCCCCCTAAATAGTTGGGTGAACTTTACTTTTATTTATTTATTATTTATTAATTTATTGATTATTTATACTTAATTTTGAGACAGGTCTCATTCTCTAGGGTTGGCTGGTCTTGAACCTGCAGTGTTCCTCCTTTCTGGGCCTCCTGCATGCTGGGGTTGCAGGTATGTGGTACTACGCCTCACCACTTGGGTGCACTTTAAATAAACATCCACTGAAGGAATGAAAAATGGGGCTACAGCCATACGTTTAAGTCGATGTTTCCTGAAAAGAGGTCTGAGGACTATGTAGAAACTCTATGTATGATACACAACTTTAGATTCCTGGGCTAGACCCTACAGGCTTCCAAACAGAATCTCTGGAAAGGGACCCTGCAGTCTGCATTTTAAATATATTCTAAAGATTGAGAACTATTGTTCTGGAGCTTTTGAAAGATGCGGGTTGTTGTTGTTGTTCAAAGTAAGACTGTTACACTCAGGCGATTTTCTTCGGCTGTTCCCTTGTTTGTCTACATCTTGACAATGGCCATCACTTACCGTGGCTGCTCTTGAACCCCCATTTCTGCCTTATTTTCCAGTCTTTCATTTCACTCATTAACAGCACCTCATCACATGATCGTTACAACAACCCACAGATACTTGTGATTTCTTTTTTGTGTGTTTTTATTATTATTTTTTCATTTATTTTATATACCAACTACAGTTTCCCCTCCCTCCTCTCCTCCCGTTCTCTCCCCCCACCTCCCATCTATCCCCCCATCCCTCCTTCTCCATTCAGAAGGGGCAGGCCTCCCATGGGAGTCAACAAAGTATGCCATATCACATCAAGGCATCCCTGCATGGGGAATAGGTTACAAAAAGCCAGCTCATGCACCAGGGACAGGTTCTGATCCTACTAGGAACCCCACAAATAGACCAAGCTGCGCAACTGTCATCCACATGCAGAGGGCCTAGGTCTGTCCCACATAGGCTCCCTAGCTGTCGGTCTAGAGTCCTTGAGTTCCCATTAGTTCAGGTTAACTGTCTCTATGGGTTTTCCCATCATGATCTTGACCCCCACTTTGCTCATAGAATCCCTCCTCCCTCTTGTCAGCTGGACTCCTGGAGCTCATCCCAGTGCTTGGCTGTGGATCTCTGCATCTGCTTTCATCAGTTACTGAATGGAGGCTCTCTGTTGACAATTAGGGTAGTCACCAATCTGATTACAGGAGAAGGTCAATTCAGGCACCCTATCTGTTATTGCTAGGAGTCTTAGCTGGGGTCATCCTTGTGGATTCCTGGGAGTTTCCCTGGCATCAAATTTCTCCCTAGCCCCCACATGCCCCCTCTATCAAGATATCTCTTTCATTACTCTCCTCCTCCATCCCACCCCCAAGTTGGCCAACCTGATCTCTCATGTTCCCTTACTCCATCCTGTACCCCTCTATTTCCCCTACCCTACCCCAGTCCCCAGGTTATCCAGGAGAGCTCATCTATTTCCCCTTCCCAGGGAAACCCATATGTCCCTCTTAGGGTCCTCTTTGTTACCTAGCTTCTCTGGGGCTATGGATTGTACCATGGTTATCCTTTGCTTTACATCTAATATCCACTTACAAGTGAGTACATACCATGTTTGTCTTTCTGGGTCTGGGTTACCTCACTCAGGATGATTTTTTTCTGGTTCCATCCATTTGCCTGAAAATTTTATGATGTCATTGTTTTCTAATGTTGAGTAATACTCTGCTGGGTATACCTACCACATTTTCTTTATCCATTCTTCAGTTGCTCATCTAGGTTGTTTCCAAGTTCTGGATATTACAAATAGTGCTGCTATGAACATAGCTAGGTAAGTGTCCTTGTGGTATGATTGACTATCCTGTGGGTATATGCCCAAGATTGGTATAACTGGGTCTTGAGGTAGACTGATTCCCATATTTCTGAGAAACCGCCATACTGATTTCCAAAGTGTCTGTACAAGTTTGCACTCCCACCTGCAGTGGAGGAGTGTTCCCCTTACTCCACATCCTCTCCAAAATCAGATGTCATTAGCATTTTTATCTTAACCATTCTGACAGGTGTAAGACCGCATCTCAGAGTCCTCTTGATTTGCACTTCACTGATGGCTAAAGATGTTGAACAATTCTTTAAGGGTTTCACTGGTATTTGAGATTCTTCTATTGAGAATTCTCTGTTTAAATCTGTACCCCACTTTTTAATTGGGTTTTTTGGTATTTTCATGTCTTGAACTGTTTCCTTCATCTGTTTGATTGTTTTTTTTCTTGGCTTTCTTTAAGGGATTTATTGATTTCTTCTGATTTTTTGTTTGTCTTTCCCTTGATTTAAGAGAATTTTTCATTTCCTCTTTAAGGGCCTATATTATCTTCATGAAGTTATTTTAAGGTTGTTTTCTTGTGTTTCAGCTGCATTGGAATGTTCAGGTCTTGTTGTTGTAGGATCACTGGGTTCTGGTGGTGTCCATATTGCTCTTTCAGTTGTTGAAGGTTTTTTCCAACTGGTGTGGTTTGCACCTGCACCTATGTAGTCTACTGGGGTTGTGGGAGGATGTTTAGGTGCGTGGAGTTTGGTTGCAGAGTGGGTTTTGGAGGGACAGAGTCCAGTGGGTGGCGAGGGTGGTGGTGCAGCCTGGAGGCAGGTCTCTCACCTGCTTGCAGGCTGATGGGGACTGCTATTACCTATGATTTCACTGTAAGCTGTGGGTACCATAGTGTTGCTTATTACCTGCACAGTCTCCTCTTCAGGGCATGAGGAAGGTCTCTGTAGACAAGGGGCAGACCTGTGTCTGTTGTTCTTGCTAAAGAGTCATCTGGGGATTCAGCAGCTCCCTTGGCTCTTTTCTCCTGAGTTCTGAAGGGCTGAGGCTGCTTGACAGCAGATGTCCAGCAGATGTCAGCCAGTAGTAAAAAATGGAATGCTCTCGGCTCCAAGGATGGTTGGTAGGAACGGAATGAGCCTCTTGCCTCTCCAGCCAACACAACTGACAGCTTTTTATACCATTTGAAGGAAATGTCACTTGAAACCATAGATTTTTGCTCTTACTTTAAACAATAACGTTTCAGAGAAAATAATGTTTTTCTAAATCAAAACTACTCTGTGCCCGACTTCCTTTCTGCCTTAAAGGTTGGCAAGAAAGTACAACGAGGTGCTTCCTTTCAAGGGTCCATATATCATAGTCCCAAAGCCTTGAAGGGGCTCTTGTCTATAATGCTTGAGTGGAGAGGTAGGGAGGTTTACCCCCTTCACACCATGCTTAGACTTGGAGAGCCTTTGCCAATACATCTGATTTTTGTTCTTTGCCCAGCCATTGGCAGTCTGAAAAAAGTCTTCTGGATTGCCAACTGTAGTCCAGGATGGAGCAGGTCATTGATCTTTCTCATGTGTAGAAGTACCAGGCCTGCGTTTTCCCCATCTCTGAGAAACACTGTTGAAAGCATCGCTCCCATCCTATCTGCATCTTATATGACACAACCCAGGAGGGCTGAGAGGCATATTTTGTGGTCCCCTATGGGAAAGAGCCCTCGGACCTGTGGAAACAAGTCAAGGCAGGAAAGCAGATGCCTCCCCTTTAAGCTGTATCTTCAAAAAAAAAAAAAAACCTTAAAGAATGTTCTATTATTTTGTTTTAAAGTCAAATAGTTTCTACATTGCAAAATTCCTCAATGTAATAGTTCTCTAAGCCTTCATAAAAGCATATTGTGAATGGACTAGAGTGAAGAATGATAAAATACATTTTTTTCTTCCAGAAATCTCACAAGCTTTAGTGAGATATAACTGACAAATGAAAACTGTATACATTCAAGGCATACCACATTATGATTGAATCTACATGTATGTGTATAATGACTAGCAGTCAAAATAACACATCAACCACCACACATTTGTACATGGTTGTATTTGGAAAGAACACTTCAGATCTACTTTTCTAGATGTTTTCAAGTAAGGGATACAGTTTCACTAACTGCTGCCATCATGCTGTATGTTCTCAATTTTATGATTATAAGGTTTTATTTTTTGCCCAACATCCCCCGACTCCCTTGGTAACCACCGCTCTACTCTACTTCTTCTATGAGTTTGACTGTTGTATATTCCACATGTAAGTGAGATCACGCAGCATCCATCCTTTCTTGTTGCTTTTCCGCGTGGTAGCTCATCTTATACCCATGCCAGGGGGAAAACCAGACAGGGATAGATTTGTGTGAAATCTTTGCTAGACCTCATATATAACTTTTCCTTGTTAGTATGGAGAGTCCCTTACATTCATCTTCCTCCTCCTTCTTTTGGGAAGTGGCCAGGAGGTCATAGTAGCCTACGCTTCTACGAATCAGCTCCTGTTACAGAAGAGCTCTGTAAATGTTCCCTGATCCTTACAACACTACAAACTGAAGTTATCCTTGTATTAGTTCCTTATGCCACTGTGAGAGAACACCTGACAGGAACAACTTGAGGAAGGAGAGACTTGTCCTGGCTCATGTTCTTTATGGTAGGAAAGGCACAGTGGGAAATGCTGTTTGGTCCTAAGCAGCAGAAGCCTGTGGTTGATGCTTCCCCCATTGTGGCTGACAGCAAGCAGAGACAGGACCAGAAACACAACTATGTTATAACCCTGAAGATTTAGCCCTCGTGGCCTGCATCTCCCAGCTATGCCCTGTGCTCCAAACATCCCACAATCTCCCAATATTGCACCGAAGGGTGGGGAGAAAGTTCTGGAGAAATTTCACATTTGAACCATAACAATGCACATTTAACAGGTGAGGCTGGCAAAGTATAAATAATTGTTCCCCATAGCTAGGAAATGGTAGAGAGAGAATGTGAAGTAATGTCTGTGTGACTCCTGAGCTTGTGATCCATTTCTAATGTCTTTCTAAATCTTTCAGCACTAGATTTAAAATATAGACTCTACACAATGTCCTTCCTAATAATTTTGATTCACTGTGATATTCTTTAAAAATAAATTACCCAAGCTCTATTATATTGTTCCCTTCTTGCTGTAAATCTAAAGAATATGAATAATCTGCCAGGTGGGGTGGTGATACAGTATCACATACAGTATCTTCCTGTTATATATTAATCACAGTACTCCAGAGGCAGAGGCAGATCACTGTGAGTTTGATCACTATGTAGCCTGGTCTACATAGTGAATTGGGCAGGCCAGCCAGGGCTATACAATGAGATACTGTCTCAAAAATCAAACAAACAAACAAAAAACAAAAAAACAAACAACAACAAAAACAACAAAAAAAAAACCCCAAAATCCAAAGAAAACCAAACCAAACAAAAAAGAATATGAATAATTTGAATAACTCTTGTACTACAGGAGAAATATTTTATTACCCTTTGTTGTTGTTTTTTAGAGACAGGGTTGTGTAGTCCTGACTGTCCTGAACCTCTCTCTGTAGACTAGGCTGGCCTCAAACTCAGAGATCCACCTGCCTCTGTCTCTCACATGTTGACCTTAAAGGTGTGCACCACCATGCCTGGCCTAGCTTGTTTTTATTAGTGTTCTATTCTCTAATTTGTCTTGCAGTTCTGATCTGTAGAGACTGAAATCCATGTTTCCCTCCCTGGCAGGTATAATGCAGATGTTCTGGAACATGTGAGTTTTGTAACGTCAGGGGGTCTAGAGCTCTGTCAAATTGATGACAGAAATGTTTCTAATTTAGTTACCAAATTTCTCTTCCACTGAATTTTGAAAGATTTTTTTCTTCTTAAATTGTCCAATTTCCTGTAGATTGTAATGTGACTATTTTAATCAGAGTACAGCAATCACTCCGCAAAGGTCATCAAATCACAAGGCAAGCAGTGAAAAAGCATCATGGAGTTCCATTCATCTTCCAGCCACTATTTTTTTAGGGTTTTGTATTCATGCTTCTGGAATTTTTTTCTTTTAGTGATGACTGTTTTCTCAGATTAAACCATTAAAAAAAGTGGTTGATGTGCTTCTTATAATATCCTTTAAAGTGTCAACTATTGTGAAATTTCTGTTTTTCAGAGCATGCTTGGATGGGAAATTGAAAATAGTTATATTACAAGGGAAAATGGAAAGAAACAGGAATGCAAAGCCTTAAAGAGGTAGCTACACTGACCGGAACAGGAAGTCAATGTATTCACTTTGCAGAGAAGGTTTTGATTAGCATGTAGACCTCAGGTAAATCTGGTGACTCTATTCCTGCCAAGCAGTCCTTTCTGGGGGACATCCCACCCAGCTCATCACAGATGATTAGCTTGAGAAGGGCTTCTAGCTAGAATCTGGTCTAGGCAGGATTCAGAAGAAAGTATCTATCCTTTTATGGAGAACCTGAACCACGATCAGCCCTTCCTTAAACATCTGCATACGGAAGTACAGGGAAGATCAAGTGATTAGTGATAACTGTAGAAGATCAAAGACCAAGTAGAAGTAGATATAAGTTTTGGTGGATCATGAGTCAGCACATATTATAAGATGCTAGACACTAGTTAACCATGGAGGTCTGCAGGTCTGTACAGACAGACAGGAAGTGACAGAGCTGGGCAGGAAGAGGAAGTGATGTAGCTGGACAGAGAGAGCAAATCAGATGACAGAACAGCAAGGCATATAGGCATGGGTAGACAGGAATATCTTGCATTTGGAAGCTGAGGTATCAATGAGATAAGGTTAGCTTGTGGCTGTTCCTATTCCTCTGATCTCTCTCAGGCTTTAACCCCTAAAAAAAAAAAAGATTCTAGAAGAGTGACTGGTAGAAAGATGATAAAAGAAAGAAACATGAGAGAAACAGGTTGAGAGAGGGTAGCTATGGACTATGAAGCCTTTGGTGAGTATGGAGGACTTATGTGTGTACCTTTCAGGCAGCTTTGGATGTGGTATGAAGTGGGTTGTGCCTCTCTATTTCTGTAAGGCCTGTTTGATGTTATTGATCCTTACTTACTCATTTCCACTTGTATCCTGACAGTAAACTCTACATTCTCTGACTAGCATGTCTAACACATTTAAAATACTAATTTTCCAGTCAAAATTCTTTTCTTCATTGGTGCAGGAAGTACAAAGAACATATCAGGAAGTTATTTGGGGGTCTCCCCACTAGTATGAAGGACAGAGTTTATGCATTTCCACTTTGTTTCAGAGGAACTTACGTTAAATATGTTCTCTGGATAAAAAGCTGAGTCAGAAGGAGAGACAATGAGGGATATGCTATCTTTATGTCTATCCAACCAAGAGCGATTCTTTCTGCAGAGAATTCCTCATATTGATAACTAAATGATGCTTCTTTAGCAAGGTCTATTTACCCTGCACAGGAAGGTGGAGTCACTAGGAAGAGTTATATTCTTCCCAAGATTAGAGCTTGGTGGAGCTATGCTCCACCAATAAATAAATAAATAAATAAATAAATAAATAAATAAATAAATAAATAAAATCAAGACCAACTTGTGCTACACAAATATTCTTAGATGTGTAGTCTTGTACTGGAGAGTGGTCAACTTACCAGGACTACACTCTTAGAAAAAACTGTTTCTAGCTCTCCCAGCAGCTGTCAGTCACCAATGGGTAGGATTGGGTGCCCAACTCCTCTGCTTGCTGGGATTTGGTCTTGTCTGGGCTTGCACAGGTTTTGTCCATGCTGTGGCAATGGTCTTGAGTTCATGTATGCAGCTGCTGTGTCCAGAAGATAATGTTTCCTTGTTGTCCCTCATCACCTCAGGCTTTGACCATCTTTCTGGGCCCTCTTCTGTAATGATCCCTGAATCTTAGGGGAGTGTTCAGTACATATGCTCCCATTAGTGTTGAGCATTCTGCAGTCTCTTATTCTCTGTACTCTGCTATTGTGGGCCACTGTGTCAATCACCCTCTGCTGCAAATAGGGGAGGGCTGAGAGATGTGTTGATCTATGTGTATATTAATAAGTCATCCAGAGTCAATTTAATACTATGCCCATTTAGCAGCATAATAGCAGTAGGCGCTCCCTTAGGTCATATGGCCTGTCTGGACATAGGATCTTAGTCCAAAAATAGCCTCATCCTGTGGAATGGGACCTAGATGCAATGAAAAAGTAGTTGGTTATTCCCATGATGTTTGTGTCACTATTGTCCTAGTGGGCAAGTCTTTCCAGGCTGATCATTGGAGCTTGAGGGGTTCACAGCTGGGTGTGATTGGTGAACACGTTTCTCCTATAGTAGCTTACATGGAACCTTCCAGCACCCTGAAAGCTATCCAGTAGGGAATAAAGCTTCCAGGTTAGTACCAGTTTGATTTCTCCATGTCCTATGATATAAGCATGTGGTATCTTCAGCAATAGGATCTTATGGTCAAGTTATGGAGGGTAACCAAAAGCAGTGACGATAGTGTGTATTGTTTGGGGGCTATGGGACCTCACTGGTCAACAACTCCAACAGAAATGTCTTGTTACTTTTCTATTGCTGTGAAGAGACACCGTGATCAAGGCAGGAAAACATTTAATTTGCAGCTTGCTTATGTTTTCACAGAATGAGTCCATGACCATTGTGACAGGGAGCATAGTGGAAGACAAGCATGGTGCTGGAGTAGTAACTGAGACTTATATCTGATCCTCAAACTGCAGGTGAAGAGAGAGAGACTGGGCCAAGCATGGGCTTTTGAAACCTCAAAGACCATCTCCAGTGATACACCTCCTCCAACAATGCCACACTTTCTACTCCCTTCTAAACAGTTCCACCAACTGGAACCAAGCAAGCATTAGATATATGAGCCTATGGGGGGCCATTCTCATTCAAACCACCACAAGATTTGACTTATACTTGGTACTGTTTTTTGTTTGGTTTTATTAGCATTTAGTATCTAGTAGGGGCACTATTACCCTATTATAGGGTAACTCCATTTTAACTCTGTGTGTATTTGCCCTTTAAACCAGCGTATTCTATCTCCCTTCCCTTCCATGGAGACTGACGTCTATTCTTTAGCTTGGTAAGTTTGGTGAAACAGCCTTCTGAGACCATTTATTCATTGACTGCCTTATTGTGATTATGTATGTGAGAGCTCTGCATAAAGTTCTTGCTCAACAGATTTCGGCATCAGTATCTTCCTTCTATGTTTCTCCTACTCTCCATCTCACTGTAAGGAAAGTAGACTGGGTGGTGCTGAGCTTAATATCTAGACTGCACGAAAAGGTCAAAACACTGCTAATTTCTACTTTTGATATTCATTATTTGCCTACCTGCAAGTGACTATAACCTACTCAAATTCTTAGAATCTAATCACACTACTACCCATTTTTAACAACATAATGATGACCTCATTTAGATAGTAATGCTCTTACCTGAGTGACTATCTAGTTCTCAGTCCTAAATGGGACATCTTCATCAGCCTCCCTTTATCCCCACCACAGGGCTCAGGGAACATGTGGAAGAGGGGACAGAGAGGGTATAAGAGCTGAAGGATGGGGAGGAGAGCTGTAAAATGCTGTCTTCTGAACATGGCATGCTGGTGCACTCACGAACTCACTGCAAATGTGGTTACCTACACAAGATCAAGCCAACAAGATCAAACAGCCTTCAAACAGGTGGCGCTAATTGGTCTCAGTGGGTTGACATTTTTTTTTTTTTAAGGAGATGTCATGAATGGGGCAGGGGAATGTAAGGAGTGCCCATGATCACCATACATTGTTTACATATATAAAATTGTCAAAGAATAAATGAAAACTATTCATATCCAAAGAAGAAATAGCTCATTTATCTTTTGACATCAGTAAGGCAAATTTCTCAAAGAATGTTATATAAATGTTCCTCTAACATCTCTTCTGTTCATCTCTTCTGGTTATTATTAAGATAATTTATTTATATCATTATAGTGATTGTGATTCCTGATTTAGTCCTTTTTTTTTTTTTGAACTGAGTATAAAACCTAGGGCCTTTTAAATGTTAGGCAGATGGTCTTCTCCTAAGCTACACCCCCAGATTCAAGGTTTATTCTTTTTAAGTAGTTCTACTGAGTTCCTGAACTTTGTCAGGCCTATTCTGTGTATATGGGAACAAGACCAAATGTGGGCCACAGCTTCTCATTCTGTAGAGAGAAGTACAGAGATGAGTTAATCATAGTTATGTTCTCCGTGTTCTATTAGAAGCCTGACTAAAGCATGACATTTCATGCAGATCATTCCAATTGCTCTTGGAAGCATTCTGTTGTTTTAATTTTGTTAGATTCACATCACTTATGAATAACTAACTGCACATTTTCCTTCTAATTCATAAGAATATCTTCTTTTAGAGATTAAATACAAAACAGGCATATCCCATTTTTAGAGCACTAGAAAGACAAATGATTCAGTACATATGTGTTGAAAAAATTAATATTAGCTTGATCACTGCTTATTTTTTTGACTTCTTTATTTTATGAAGTTCTGGTCTATGATGTTTTATCTTCCCTATCCCCTTTTGCTTATGATTCTTGGTGGCATTCATTGTGAACCTGTTTAGAACAAAGAACATTAACAATGGAATCTGGAAATAGTGACATCTAATATTCTGATTTTCTTTTTTTATTGAAAATACATTTATGAATTCTACAGCAATCTGAAGACTTGTTGGTCCATATAACGCTGCTTTTCACCAGTGTCTAGGGTAGCTAAAACAGTCAAGGGTCATCTTGCCTTGTGCACCCCTTCAGGCAGCATCATTGGATAGGTCTTTTAAGTTAGCCACATATTAATTAGGTTAATTTGTGACAAAGTTGGAGGACTGAATAAAATAAACACGTATTTTATAAAGTGCACTGAATAATCTCCCATACCAGACCTCATTCAATTTATAAAAGGATACTTCTATCCTCAGACTTCCCATATGTAATCATGCTTTATGTAGAATGTACACACCGGGGTTTTTATTAACAAAGCTGCTGAGAGAATAAATGACGTGTTCAGCTCAGCTTAGATGGATGGCTACATGACCAGCACCCACAAATATAATAATTTGTGGACATTTTATTCTTTTCTATCTAACCCCGTTTTCTACCTCTTATCATCTTGTACATTGGTAATCTGTACCTCACTCTTGGCTCTGTTCTCAGAGTCACCCTAACTCAGACATGATGAGTAATGGCATACATTACTTTTCAATATCAGAAAGAAATGTGGGACAGGAAGTACATGTTGTGCTGTTCTCTAGGAGGCAGAATAAACACCATTTAAAGATCTCATAATTTTAATTATAAATACAGACCTAAATGACCCTGGCTCCCTTTCAACAATAATCTAGCTTTAAAAAAAGCAAATGAAAAGTTGCTTGTCATCGTGAGTTCTAAATCTATTTGGGCTTTCAAATTTTAACCCTCCAAGGAAACTGATCTCAAATAATAGGTTCAGTTATTCCTTAGGAAGCCTGGGAACTACTAAAAAGAGCAACTGTTTATCTTATAGCAGCTCTGAAACTGTTGAAAGGGGGTCTGACTGTGGGATAATGCCAAAGCAAGAATCATTCATGTTACTTTCTCACTTTTGGTTCTATATAGCTTACCAATTCCTGAGATCATTGATGATGACTTGCCACAGGACTGCTGTTAGGAAAGTTAGCTACCATTATGTGAGATTCATCCATAGAATTTGAGAGTAGTCCCAGAATGTTCTCTGCTTTGGTTTGTTGATGTCTGAAGGACTAGGCTTTCCAAAATTCAGGTAAATTCGGACCTAGGACAGGTCTCTCCACTGTTTTCTCTAAGTCTTGTATTCTGCCTTCCAGGTAAAAGAAGCTTTTGCCCCCAGTCAGACAAGAGCAGCAGACCAGGCGTGAATTTTCTATCTCTCTTGAGCTGCAATTGGGCCATACGAAAGCGTCTCTACATAAGCAGGAAAACTTCATGGCATGCTGGTTCATGTGAACAGACTGGTGTTAAACTGCAAGGCTCTTGCCATTCCTCTTGGTTGCCTATCAGAACTACTTGAGAAACCATCTTGCTGAAGACACCACACACCTTCACTGGAACATACAGAGAACATCAAGCTGGAGCTGAGCTGGAAGCTTCAACTCTGCTAGCTAGCTTTCATAGCCCCAGAAGGTGCTACACAGGATGCTGGGAGAGTGTGATGGCTCTTCTAGGTTGTCAACTTGACTACATATGGAATTAACTAAAACCCAAGTACACCTGTGAGGGCTTTTTAGTTGACTGGATCATTCCAGGTAGGAAGACTCACCTTAAATCCAGACCACTTGAGGTTGGAGGACCTGTCTGTAGTCTGGGCCTTACCTTCTGGTGGTAGCCTATGTAAAGGACCAGGATAAAAGAAGCTTTTCCTCTTTGCCTGCTCACCCTCTGTTTTGATTCACTGGTATTAAAACCTACCTATTTGGGATTCCAACATACACTGAAGGCAGACTGAGACATCAAGCTTCGTGGACTGAACAGTTACTGGCTTCTTAACCTAAGGCACCCTAATAAATCCCATATATGGGATGTATTGCTGTGGGATGTCCTGTATGTTGTGAATATATGTTGCTATGATTGATTGATAAATAAAACACTGATTGGCCAGTAGCCAGGCAGGAAGTACAGGATAGGCGGGACAAACAGAGAAGAGAGGCTGGGAGGTGGAAGCCCAGGGGAGATGCCAGCCTGCCGTCCAGGGAGCAGCATATAAAGGCAACAGGTAAAGCCACAGAACATGTGGCAACATATAGATTAACAGAAATGGGCTGAGTATAAGTGTAAGAGCTAGACAATGGTAGACCTGAGCTAATGGCCGAGCAGTTTAACTAATATAAGTTTCTGAGTGATTATTTTATAAGTGGTTTCGGGGTCCGTGGTGCTAGGCAGGACTGGAGAAAACTCCAGCTACAATGTATATTCATTCTATCTGCTCTGTTCCTCTAGGAACCCTGATTAATACGGAGAGAAAAGGCATTAATAGTCTTAACCAGCTGTAAACTCTAGGAATTACAATGCCAACCTTCCAGACAGTGTGTGCTCACTGGTGCAATGGTGGCATGATTATCATGGAGGGGGTGAATGAAAGTCACTGGAAAGGAAGGAGCCTTCAATGGAACCCTCTGCAAGGATGATTAACTGACTAGAACTTCAGTGGTTGTGGAGAGGTCCAGAGCCAATAACATTTATCTTGGGTCGTATTTAGCCCCCTAAATAGTTCTGCGTCTGACCTCACGTCCTAAGACTCACAGATAAAACTTTTAGAACATATCAACTCAACCCTCAGTTTTCACTAATTGAAAGGCTGAGTGTCATCAGATAACTTATGAGGTCCGTAGCTGATTTCTCTGCTGTGCTGTAACTGCCTAGTTAATGTTTGCACCAACGTATTTTAAAAAATGCCTTGATTTATGATTTTCTTTGTCCCACTATCATCCAGTGTTACCATTGGAACATGGGATTTGGGGTAATCCAAAGCAGTGTTCCCAGGCCGTAGTCATTCATATTTGTTTAGCTTCAGAATAAACTATCTTTTATCCCCTTTGCAATAAGAGTTGTGTTTTTGTGTTAACAAGGCTAACCAACCAATCTCTGATTAGATTTGAGGCCCACTCAAGGAGGGGATTCATGCCCAGTACTGTAATCCCAGCAAAACACTCATGACAGCAGGTCTTGGCCCTAGGTGGGAACTTCCTATTGTGTAGCTAAATTGACATGGACTTAAACTGTCTTCTAAATATTTCTTTCTATAAATAAATTATACCCATAGACAAATGCTAATCTTAGCCTCAATCAGAGAAACTTTTCTTTGCAGTGAGTAAATGCAGTGAGTGAATGCAGTGAGTCTTTGCAGTGAGCGAATGCAGAGACCTGTGGCTGCTCTAGGTGCTGAGAATAAGCCATGATTGAGTGCTTGGCCTTAAACAGGACACTTGTATCATCCCCAGTAAAGCTCAGGGAACACTGAGGGAATGGAGAAGGAAAGGATGTAAGAGCCAGGAGATGAATCCAAAGGCTTTGAAATGTTACCTTCGGGGCATGCCAGCCCTTGTGATCATGATCCCACAGCAGCTGAGGTTGCTTCTACTGGGCTTGCAAAGACTGGACCTGCCATTAGTCCATCATGGAGCAGGAAGGAGCTCCCACAGCCCCATCCCTTCTGCTGAGCTATTGCTACTTGTAGAAAAGAGACATAGTCATTGGCTTCAGTGCTGTGTCCCTAGATGAGCCTACCAAGCTCCAACGGACAGTTCTAAAATAAACCCATGGGTCATAAAGAGGGTCCTGGTTAAAATCAGTGGGTCATAAAATGAAACAAAAAGACATGAATGTGAGAAAGGGACTTGTAGACAAGAGGGGTTTGGCAGGGATGGGAGGAAAAGAAGACAGTGAGATGTGAGAGTAACTAGAATGTATTCTATTCATGTATGAAACTCAAAATCCAAATTTAATAAAAATTATATTATAAAAAAGGAAAGTCAGAGCTATTGTGTGTATATTTGATGTTATTCAGAAGAAACCATTTGTTTTTGCAACCTATATGCAAATAATCAATAAACAACAAAAGGTGATAATTATTGATTATGTATTTACTGGGACAAATACCCATAAGACGTAAAACATGAGGAAGAATTTAGTAATATTTCTAATTTTCTCAATTTACAATGATATCTTAAGAGTTATGGATTTTTTCCAAGTCATTATTATGGATTAAAACTCAATGGTAGGTGATAATATTCTTGAGATTTCCTGGGACTAGAGCAGCTTCCCTGTCATATGAGGAAGACGTGATCTCATAGCAGACTAAACAGGAATTGCATAATGACAACAGCCATTAACATTTGGACAGGGAAAATCTTGGAGGAGCCTCCTCTAGATGGAGAACTACAGGCAAGTGGTTGCTGAAAGGAGGAGGGTGAGTCTTCCTCAGGGGAGGAGCACACTAACAGGTTAGCCAATCACAAGAGGTCAGCCTTTTACATATTCATTTACAGTTGAGCAATGCTACATGGACTCAGAAGGGGTGTGTGTGTGTGTGTGTGTGTGTGTGTGTGTGTGTGTGTGTATGTATGTGTGTGCATGTGTGTGTGTGTGTGCATGTGTGTGTGTGTGTGTGTGTGTGCGTGTGCATTTCAATAATAACTGGAGAGATCATGACATTGAGAGGTGGCACAGGAAGAGTCGGAGTTGATGGGGCAGAAGCAGAAAAGATATGAATACAATATGCATTTAGGAAATTCCATTTTAAAATCCTTTCTAGTGCTAAATTATAAACATTTATATGAATTATGGAGGCTCTGAAGGTACCTGTTTTTCTGTAGATCATTTGTGAGACACCAGGAAAACATTACTGGTCCCCAAATTTCTTTTTCATTTGTCTTCTTGGTTTCTAAAATGTTTGCCTTTGGTTTCTGCCTTTTGGATTATGTTAAGGGTGGACAGCTAAAGAAATGTCAATGTTTCTGAAGGCCAATATGCTTTAGTTTCTTATTAAAATAGAGGCCTGCCTGGCAGGAACAAATACATCCAAAAGACATATATGTGTCCTCATCTTTGCCTATCAGACTATTGAATCAAATAGATCTCCCCAATAAATAGAATTTCTCTAGTAATCTCTTGATGGGGAAGAAAATGTTCACACCCTGGGGACAACTAGAGGAGGAGTGTTTGTCAGCCAGAAGAGAAACTTGTCTCTGGTGACAGCTTACAGTTTGTTAGATGATGATGTAGGGAGACACTAACTATGGGAGAGACTGGGGCTGAGATAGTGATGGGCAGGACCACACTTTGGCGGGACTGCTTAGCTATCTTTGCTTTCTGAATCTCTTCATCCCTCATTGAATAAATCATTCTTCATTGCTCTCATTATTCATTTGGCTCTTTCAATTGACTTATCGAGGATGAGTGGCTAAATCTGGTTTGCTAGGCACAGATTGCATGTGACCATAAATCTGGTGACAGTCTTATAAATGGGACATTAAATGGGCAACTTTAGATCAAAGCAATAAAAGGAGCCGGATGAAGGAACCTCTGCATCATGGGAGCAGAGGTAAAAAGTGTTTTGAAAGTCAAAAACATTCACAGAAAACAGTAGAGAATTCTGAAGAACAATATTGGATCACAGGTTCAGGCCCTTCCTAAGCTATGGAGTAGGTTCAAGGCCAGTCTGGGCAACCTAACACCCTCTCTCAAAAGGAAAGCTTAAAAGAGGACCGTGGTACAGTTTGGTGGCATAAAGCTTGCCTAGCAGTGTAAGACCCTAGATTGAATCCTTTGTTTCATAATAATGAAAACAAATAAGCAAACAAAATCTTAAAGCGAGCAAACCCATTGCTAACATTTCTAGTGGTTTGCAGCATTTCTAGTGTGTTGCAGGTTATCAGGGACAGCTTCAGCTGTGATCTGATGTAGCCGTCTCTGTCAGTTAGCCAGGCAGGGCCCCGCAGGTCCATTCTAGAGACTCTACAGTGAAGTGCATGGTGATAAGGTAACGGGGACTATTGGGGTCCAGCCCCTCGATAGTCCTCTCCCAGGGTCCAGGAAAGAATCTATAACCAACTGATAATCTGATCTTTGATGATGTTAAATGAATCTACGTACATGAAACTCTTAGATCATTCACTTTCTGAGTCAGTTCTCTCTACACAGCTTCTGTTCTGCTCTCATGCCTAACTCCTTTCTTGCTGGATTTCTCACTACATTTATCCTCTAAGTGCTATCTTAATTTCTGCCCCATCTTGGTCTTTCTCATCTGTCTAGTTCTTTCTCATCTGGCCCCTCTCCCATCTCCTTTCTCATCTTGTTCTTCCCCATCTGGCTCTTCCTCATCTTCCATCTCGTTCCTCTAGTACTCTCTTATAGCCCTCAAATCTAGTTCTCCTCCAATCCAGTTCTCTTCCAATCTAGTTCTTCCCTATCTCAGTTTGTTCCTCTCCAGTTCTTACCCATCTAGTTCTCCCATTCTCTTTTTTCTTCTCTGTCTCATCTCTGGGAATAAAACTGCCTTTTATCCCTTTGGCCCTTATCTCTCCAAGCTATCTCTGCTCCAGCTGTTTGTGACAGGGCAGAGGAAGTGTGCTCAGTCGCTAGGCAACTTGGCTAGGCAACTCCCGTCACAGCTAGATGTACCTGTATGTAGGAACCCTTTGGTTCTGAGTTCATTGTTAAGGGTGGACCTAAAACTAGAGATAAGACTTTGGAAAGGAGAAAGTTAAGCTTAATTAGCACATCTGCCATGTCTCCTTAAACAGAGAGTCTGAATGCTTAAGTCTGTTCTTAGAGAATACAGAGGTATCTCTGATAAGATATTTTCATCCGTCCGGGGATGGTCCTAGCCGGATGCTGCTAATAATGATAATTACAGAAAGGCCTGAACTTAGGGATCCTGGCTGCGTTAATGTACAGACGGTAATCTAAATATTCCATTAGTAGAGGGGAAACTGTGCCCAATGAATGCTGGAAAAGCTACAACAGCACATGAGAAATTCATAACAGGAAACGGCTGATAATCAAAAGCCAGTATCACCAAGACTCCTTGAGCCTTGGTTTGACCTCTGGAAGGCCCTAGGCTTCTTCCAGGTATTAGCATGTCATAATCAGCTGATATCCTACTGCATATTATTGTGGCTTGCAGCAATAAGGATGACTCAGGCTCATAACTAAGTGTATAGGAGAAGCAAAGATGGAAACTGGAGTGTTTGGGTCCTGAAAGGTACTCTTTCCACGACTTGGATGACCTTGGGAGAAGCATATATGCATTTGAATCAGATGCCCCTGGCTTGAACTGCTACTTTTCTTGTTAGCTATGTGACTTTTGACACGTCACTAACTGAATCTTAGTTTTCTTATTTTCAGAAAGACTATTCCTACCTTTAGGATCACGGTGAAGAGCCCATTTATGTAAAATGAGTAAGACACACAGCTTAGCACCTGGCATACAGTAGGTAGATGCTCAACACATGAGGTATAACAGTCTGAAAACAAACAAACAAACAAACCACTCTCCCTGTTTGTAATTATCCCCATACTTTCTTCATTTGATTTTTTTTGGAAATAAGATATCATGTATATCATGTAGCTCAGGCTGGCCTTGTAATCTGTAGGCATCCCCCACCCTTCAGCCTCTGCCTCCTGAGTGCTGGGGTTATAGGCATGCACCTATAAAGCCCTGCTTTGTTTCTACACTTAAAGGTGAAATGATGAATCAGGTGACTTTCTGGCCTATTTAATGATGCTGCATGTCCTTGATTAACTATGGTTCCTGTGAAGGAGTGTGTGTGCTTGTGCATGTATGATAATGCACCCATGCATGTGTACACCTGCAGGCATGCCTCTATATCTCTTGGTGGTATTGATAAGATACAAAGCATCTGTCTTCTGTATGTGACTGGAAACTGACTCATGACCATTAAGGTGAAGAAGTGAATTTTAACTTTGTGATGTGGCTGATGCCAGAAGTCCAGGCTTTTACTTTCCAACTGTCCTCAGCTTGGAGATCTGGAAGGTTTGGGGGCAATTCCTTTTAGCAAACACAGCCATTGACTCACTGTTTTCAGTATACTTTATTTGCAATTAATCATTCATTCTTGAAATATTTTAGAATAGATTAAAATCAGTACATAAAATAAATCTCCACTGTATTTGTTACATATGGCACAGAATAACACCACTTTATAAATATGTTGTATCAGTGCACAAAATGGGAGAACCCTTTTGCTAAAAGCAGCCCAGTCAGGATTTGATTGGACTATGGTAGCATTTCCCAAAACTGACCAGGAGATGGCGATGTGGCCACATAGATGATATAAGCTTTAACTGAGTCTTCCTTAACTATGGCATTAAGTACCTTATAGCTAGACGAATCTATCATTCAACTTAAAGAAGAGTGAAGTTTGTTACTCTTTTAGTAGTATTGACTAGACATGAATCCTTTCATCATGGATCCATAAATCATTAGATGGTCATTTTTTTCCCCTATTGTGGAGAGGAGTGTATCTAAAGAGCCATAGAGGCCAGGAAGTACCCAGACTAAAGAGAGGCCTTAAGTTACCATTCAATTTAAGATTAATACACTGAACACAGACTATTGTTTTCAACACCCTGATAGAATTGTGTTAAAAATTTTCCATATAATTAAAGCAACTTCCAGTTTATTTAAAGGGTATCTCTGTTACACAGTAACCTCCTTTGGCAGTCATGGACGGTCATAGGAATATTAGAACATGAATTCACATTTAGATCAACATGATTCAAACATGCACATGTGTATGTTTTCACCAACTTGCTCTTCTTCCATATAAATATATAAATATTGAATAAAGTGCATGGGAACATGTCTGTACATATATACAGGTACACATTTTCTTATATACACTTTAATAGATACTTACAGAGAGA
Source organism: Peromyscus attwateri (assembly GCA_902168425.1). Lineage (NCBI taxonomy): Eukaryota > Metazoa > Chordata > Mammalia > Rodentia > Cricetidae > Peromyscus > Peromyscus attwateri. The sequence continues at coordinate 8,582 of CABHPP010127424.1, read as the reverse complement.
AAAACCACATACACACTGGTAATATATGTGTAGTCAAAAGACGTCTGCCAGGCAGTATTTATGTTTATTCTGATGAATCAAGTTCATGGGATAGAATCTGCAATCTTTTCTTTAATGCATATTGACATGTATAGAGTTTTAAGCTGAGGCAAAACACATTAGAGCAGACTTCTTAACACTTCTATTTTTATCAGTCATTATGGTCTAATCATTAAGGACTAACTCCTTTCAAATACAACCTCAGTACCAGTGACACACTATAAAGTCTATGTCTGAAGCAATGACCATCATTCAAAGCACCTGTAAGGACACATTTGGGAAAACCTTAATGCATTTCCAACTTACATAATAAAGCTTTCTACATTCTTTTAATTCCCAAACCTGCAACATTTCCCAAAGGCTTACAGCAAAACACCTTTATATTCAATAAAAATCTTTCAGATTTTACCCTGCATCTATTGTTCCAACAGTAATGTGCAATTCACCCTTGTGCATTACAGTGTCAAGGTGGACTCTAGCTGACCTTTGTTAGTCTGCAGTAGCCATTTCTACAAAACATTATGGTAACTGATATTTGCTTTTTAGTTGGGAGCTAGTGTCTTTCAGTGTAAAATGAATGTAGTTCTAGAGGGAAGGAACAGAAATATTGCTTTAAATAGTCATGAATTGGATCCAGTATGAGGTGTTTATTTTTATATATTAGTTGAAATCCTTGATTCAATTGATATTTTCCCATTTCCTTGCCTGCTTGGCAAATGAGAAAAACTGAAAAAAAAATATTGGATACAAACTCTTTTCTGAATCAGGTAAGAAAGAAATTGAACTGGTTGATTCTCAAAATAAATCTGTTCATACTTTTTGACAACAACCAATTAGATTGGCATTTTTTAAATGCAAAGATCTTATAAATTTATTTTTATATCCTTAATAACTAAGAAACTGCTCCACTCATAAGATACAGTCAGTAGATCACCGTGGAACCAAACTAACCCATTTTAATAAATAATATAAATACATTTCTGTGAAAGTATCAATTTTTAAAAAGCCTATATTTATTTATTTACTTTTTGGAGACAGAATTTCATGCAGTCCACGCTGACCTCAAACTTGATAAATAGCTGAGAATGACTTTGAATTCCTGATTCTCTCACCTGCACCCCCCAAGTGCTAGGATTACAGGCATGCACCACCATGCCCTGTTAACTCAGTACTGGGGAACCAAGCTAGGGAGGGCTTCCTGCATGCTAGGTGAGCACTCAATGGAGCTACATTCCCAGCCCTTTGAAAACATCACTTTTACCTGATTAAGTGTCAATAGGAAAGCCACTTGATTTTTTACAGAAATAGCCTAAGAAACTACTGCTAACAGCGAGAAACCTGAGTTTATTGTTTAGCTGTGACAGTCAACTCTAAGCACTAGTCGCAGCTAAAAGGGCGCATGCGCAGTGCAGTGGTTCCATAGTGAGTGACCAAATACCTCCAGGATGCTGTTTCTTTGAAGCGAGTTCTAGAACTGTATTTCGAAAAGCGAAATTATCCTTTGATAGTTCACAGAGAAGAAAAGATACGAAACAAGACCACACTGCAAATTCAGGTAAAGCCCAAGAAGTAGAAGAGAAAGCAGCGCGTCATTGAATAACATTTAAAACCCTTCCACATCCAAGAATTAAATGACAAACGCAGCAAATGCTAGCGATCTTGTGAACATTTCAAAATGGCGTCTATGAAAAGGCAAGAATGAAAAATATTGTCAAGTATTTCAATTAATTATATTAGCAATACAAATTTCATAATACTATTTTTTATTTTCAAAATATGTGTCATGGTGAATTTTAAATGCTTTTTATTTCTTAAAAAAGAGGCTATTCATTATTTTCAGTATTTCTAGCTACCTTTTATGTACAATAATAGGTCACCAACTCACTCCCATGCAACCCATCGACAGCATGGCAGCAAGGTTTCTATTTGATAATAGAAAGTAGATTGATTTTATGCCTCATTATAATTGTACAATAAAGGACAATGGTTTTAAAGATCTCATTGACAATGTTAAAAGGACAATGATAAAACCAATACTCCTACCTCAAATGCTGTCAGGACATTGTCAAGTGCACATTTTGTGACACCCTACTCTCCATACACAGAATACAATGAGGCATAGGGACCCTGTTGAGTCACTGGAGTAGTCTGATGTGTCCCAGCCTCCTTATCCCTGCCCCCCCACAAACAAGAGTAACAACTAGTTCCAGTGCAGTTATCACAGCAACCAGTCCATCACACACAGCTAACCTTTTCGTTCACGGTGTTGATATTGTCTGTACAGTTCTCTTCTGAGCACTGTTTTCCTAGTGTAACCATAGAGCAGTCATTACCTGTTGTAACCACAGAGCAGTCATTACCGGTGGTAACCACAGAGCAGTCATCACCTGTTGTAACCACAGAGCAGTCATTACCTGTGGGCCCAGCATCTTCCTGTGAGTTCTTTTTTTGTCCTGCCGGGAGCTGACTAGACTTGTAGGCCAATGCCGGTATAGTGTTCACTAAAATTAACTGCAGTGGCTTTCTGTTTTCCTTGTACTGACACTGAATGTACCGTGAGAAGGCAGACCTGTAAGTCTTATTGAACAGTGTATAGACCAGTGGATTGACAGCCGAGGAGAGGTAACCAATCCAGACAAAGACATTGAGCAGGGCTCCGATGACGTCTTCATTGCAGGACTCTTTGCAGATGACGGCCATGATGTTGGTGATGAAGAAGGGGCACCACATGACCACAAACAGGAAGAACACGATGCCCAGCACCTTGCATGCTTTTTGCTCATTGCTGATGGACTGCATCGTCCTCCTGCCTGCGTAGGAGCCCGGCTCCCTGTGGATGGACCGCTGGAAGAGCTTTTCGGATGACAGAGAACTCTGAGGGAGGAAGCTGAAGGAGGCTAATTTGGCCCGAGTGCTGAGGTCACTCACACACAAGGTGGCTTCTTTCTGAAGCGACTTGATAGTGAGGAAGTAGGTGATCACCATGATGGTTAAGGGGATGAAAAATGCGACAAAAGAACCTATGAGGACGAAGTTGTCATCCGCCAGCAGGCAGCTCCCCTCCTTAAAGACCTTTGAATCATCCTGCAATCCGAAGACTGGGATCGGCATGGATATACCTGGAAGAGACGGAAAGCAAGACAGGTGATCAAGGAACTGGGGCTATGAAGGTGAGAACATCACCACATAATGCTGGCTGGCCAAAGAGTTTATACCAACTTAATTCAAGGGCTTCATATGTTATTGCAATTTATACCGACTTACTTTAAGGGTTTAATATGTTATCACAATGAGAGTTGGGCTAATTCTTACTCTATATTTATTTATTAGCTGGAGAAAACACACACAGAGGCAAAATGAAGCAAATAAAAATGACCACTAACACCTCCATTCAGAGATCAACAAACAAACTGCCATGGATAATTTAATGCTGTTTGTTTTAAGCACATATCACACACATCGTGCACACATGCCCTCATGCATGCCCTCACGCAGGCACGCACTGGGAAACAGAACAAGTTTCTGCTTTATCTACAATTTTGTAACTTTCCATTGCACATTATATTATCAGCATATCTTACTTACTTTGTAAAGTTATTTTCTTTCTAGCAAATTTGAAAAATATAAAAAAGTAACAGTGAACAGTATTCATTCTCACCACCAAGTGGCATAGGTTACATTTCTTTTGTTTACACAGTACTTTATATATGTAGTTTTAGATCTTCCCTTCCCACCTAATATTCATTATAAAACTGAATTGCTTTTGCTTGTTGAGACAGGGTCTTGCACTAGCCCAGGCTGGCCTCAAACTCACATTGATCCTCTTGCTTCAGGCTCTTGAGTATGAACCAACATGAACCGTTTTAAAGTTTAACAGATTTTTAAACTATTTTTGAAAAATACTTTCTGTTACTAATTTCAAGTAATCCAAATGAATTTGGGTTAGTTTTAAAAAGCTTTTATCTTGGAGAAAACCCAAAAAGAACAAAGGCAAATGCTGTCCCAAGGAAATCTCATAGCTTTTACAATTGTGAACTCAATGTTGTGTCATGCAGGTCCTCACCTGGGACGTCCCTCAACCTCAGACATCACATGATTAAACACGTACACATCTTATTCTGTAGATCTAAAAGTGACACACTTTCAGAGAAATCTGTGATCACATCCTGGTTTACCCCTAAAGAGAAATTTAGTGTTTCCTTCACATCATAAAACAATTGCACAACTCAGTTCAAGTTTGCTTCTTTCACCAAAGGCTGGACACGTGGAGAGATACTGTTTCCTTTCTACACTTTCCTGTATTTTCAGCTTCCTGAGTTGCATGACAGAGGGCCCTGGTAGTGCTTCCAGCCACTCTGTAGGCCATGACGCTGCTCTCAGGCCAGCTCATCCCAGAGTCAGGGGCCACTGTTTAACCCCTGCCTTGTCATCTGACAGGAAAAAAGTTTCCCTTTGAGGATGTATAATACAAATGCTGAAGCAGCCGTAACAACAATCAAAC